>CABFOV010001185.1:0-11493 GCA_902141375.1 Timema poppense
TGAGAAGAATGAGATATATTTTCTCATAAACTCACCTTCCTCAACCAGTGTTTAGATTAGTGTGGGTAACAGGTATCCTGAACGGGCAGCATACAAGGGTGTTGAAAACTAATTTTTCAAAGGAGCAGGGTCCGCTAGAAAAATTTACTGAATCTTTAGTAGCCAATACTTTTTACTTTCTCTCGACATCTCGGAGAGAAAATATTGTGATCTTTAAAAAATTCGAACTTGAGATTTTGATAAACCTTGACGTTTCATGACCCTCTGAAACCAAAAAGGTTGTTTTCGCGATGCCATCTGTCTGTCTAGAGCCTAAAATATTTTACATATTGGGCTATAACTTGGTATCTAGGATGTTCATAGGTCCCCTCCGAGGAGTTTTTGGAATTATATATCCAACCCTAAATTTAAGGGTAGGTTACTGAAGGACAAAAAGAAAAAAATAATTTTTTCTCGAAATTCGTTCAAGCGATTTTGATTAAATGCTATATCTATATTCTAGACACTATTATTATAAGCAAGATGGCAATTCTAAATTTCTCATGAAAAATACTTTGAGGGTAGTCTACTTTACATGAGGGAAATTTTCGCAGTTTAATAATTTCTCCGCAACTATTTGAGATACGAAATAACTTATCATCGTAAAGTTGTGATACTCTTAAAGATACAAATCTTTTATTTGAAATATATTTTTATAAAACTAATAGTTTCTGAGCTATAATCAAATATACCTATATACTTTTTAATTCAGGTCTTTGAAAATGACTTTGATTTTTATACTCTTTAATCATTGTAAACTTTAATTGAAGGATAGTGAAACAGAGGGAGGGTTTCGAAATTTCCAAAAATTATATAAATAGCTACTTCTCTCTGTGGTGGAAGATTGATATGGCGTCCTCCCAAAATATTTCCAAAGCTAATATAATATAACAACACTTCCTGTATGGTAGAAAATTGAAATATTTACCAAATTTTAGAGGGATAGTCCTAAATATCCATTAAAGCCTGGAATGGCTTAATTTATAAACAAGGGTCAGTGAATTGATAGTAAAGTTTCAAAGCGCACAGAAATAAAAACACTTTTTGGTGTGGTAGACCTATAATTTATATATTTGCAAGTATCTATAAAGATCACCCCAGATAATGTAAATACTGAAAATTGGTTCCAAAAAGTGAGGGGCTTAAAATTTCACACTAATAGTACAAACACAGCTTGGTGTGTGGTAGAAAATTGAGATATGGTATTTAATTGCAGGGACCACTCTGTATCTATAACACTTCTTTATTTCATTTATTCTGTTTGTTATGCTGTGATGCTCTTTTTTCGACTATTTTTTGACAATGTATTATATTCCCTCGTTTTACCTTTGTCATGATATCTTTCAGGCATAGTTAACTACATTTTTAGATTATATCTCTATTTTGGCATTATGTTTAATCATCCAGCCTAGTTTTCACGTTTAGTCACATAATTCAAACGATTAAAGGGTTAACATTTAAAATTTGGTTACTTCTTCGTTTGGTTAATTTTATATTCTAAAAAGGTGACTTGGCGGTATAGGGGTAAGGTGTTAAGACTTTTGTGTTGGGGGTTGGGGGTTCAATCCTCGGTCTGGGCACAGATTTATCTGATTGCCAAACCCTTCCGTCACCTCTGACAATACATGTATTAATCATAACTTGTGAATGTGAGGAATGCTAGGCCTCCACCGTGGTTCGGATCCCACGTTAAACTGTAAGTCTTCCATTTCATCTCACAATCAATCTACCATTACACATTAGCGTAAGTGCATATAGCCCAAGCGGGTAGTAAGATGCGGTGTTAATAATAATAATATATTCTAAAAAAATAAAAATAAAGCACTTAGAATCGCCGTGCGAAGAACCGGCACACCAGCTAGTAATCTAATAAAAAGTTATCAATGTTAACAGCAAAACAAACTTTTGTACTATCCACAATCTATTTCCTACCATGTTCTTTCTTACTATACCTAACTTGTTAGCTTGGTGTTTGTTCAGTAGGCCTACATATATAAAATGACAGTTTAGCTGTGTCTATTGTCATAACCGTTACAAGTAAACTGTCACACCTATTGTGTATTAGATGCTACACAAGGGACACATAATTTGGTATATTATTTTAGTTTATGAAATTGTATGTATTGGATTACAATCACTAACCTCACTAATTAACAATGCGAAATGTTAAAACTGAAATATGTCGAATCCAATATTTTAAAATCCGAATTTTCATTTTTATATACCTTCGAATTCGAATCTTAAAAAAATTATGAACATAATGAATAACAGAATATAGAAATAGTAACTAAATTTTGGTTGTTGCTAAAAATGCATTCATTATATCATTCATACATTAGCCGGCCCCGTTATATAGTGGTCATAGCACCCGGCTACCAACCTAGGGGTCCCAGGTTCGTTTGCTGGATGGTACCTTGGGCATTTTTAAGTGAAGGGAGTTATCCAAAGGGTGACCTGGCGGTCTAGGGGTAAGGTGTCAGACTTCTGTGCTGGCGGCCGGGGTTCAATCCTCGGTCCCGGCACAGAATGTAGGTCCTCCATTTCATCTCACAATCACCCTACCATTACACATTAGCGTAAGTGCGTATAACCCGGACAGGTAGTAAGACACGGTGCTAATAATGAAAGTTATCCAAAAGGTCACCAGGATGTAGGTATGATTGGTACATTTGGGCGTCTCCTGGGCAACGGTACATTAATAGAGGCTAATCTTGCCACAAATTGGCTAACGAGGGATATAGTCCTGATACATAAAAATAAACATACATTCAATTAAGTGTTAAATTAATGACCTGGTATCTGGTTGGTAAGGTTTTCTTGACCCTATGTAAGGACTGAACCACCAATAAGGGAAAAAAATCCAATTCAAATAAAATAAACACATTTATATATTTTTCGGATCATCAACTCAGACATTTTCTCGAATCCTCGAATTTCGTATATCACTATATTCACTGGTTCGAGGATTCAAAGGTCTCATCTCTAGTGTAAAAAATCCTCAAAATTTTAAGGGATCTAAAGTTTTTTTTGTGTGATTTGGGTGGGATATTCAGTATCACTTCCTTTAGATCGAATTCGGTTACGATGCATTATTTCAAAATAAAATCGAAAGATTCCAACAGGGTTCTTTTTCGTTAACGACTTTGTAGTTTTAATTTTATTCATAGAAAAAAATGTGAACATGGTTCCAGCTTATTTTCGACGACTTTTTAATCATATTTGCGGAGCTATGAGACTAGACTTGATAAAAAAAGTTCTTTATTTTGCCTTCTTCTAATAAACACAATAATTTTTTGACAAGCGCACAGCAGAAAATTTTAAGATATTTGAGAATTAGCAGCGAGCTTTAATTTACCTTGAGATAAGAAGTTTCGTCGTTTTCTTTCCCCTATTATTGATGACAAAGGGTGGTTGTAGGTGAAACTTGAAGGGGTATTATAAGCTTATACCCAATAGAGAAGTAGTTCTAGATAACGACACATACCATTGCATTTTAAGCCGTGTGGCCTGAGGCGGCCGCCTTAATAACTCTAATACAAGTGGAACATGAAGACAAGTTTTTTTATACCAGTTTTTAGCGTAAGTACGAAACAAAATGCTTTCAAATTACTGTTATTAACATAACACCACTTAGGTCTAGTTACACAAACTATTATCAGAAGTAAGTTGATAGCCATTCATTATTTATAACCTCAAATTCAGTTGCACTATTAACAATAATTAGATTATGATTGTCGATTAAACCTCTAGTCGAACTACACAATTTTTCCCAACCTCTTACTCTATCTATTTTTCAATATATTAACTCGTAATAGTACTTACACCATGGTTTCAGATCGGTATCGAAATAAACGATCGTTTACAATTTTGTGGTTAAATCATTATAATATTTAAGTCGTTAAATAAATAAATAGCTATAATAGTGCAAAAGTTTTACTTATTTTTACAAACATTCCTAAAAAAAACCCTTCTCATTAATGATAATAGGGAACTATTATACATGTAGAGTCGGGGTTTCTTTTATATTTGCATAACCAAATTAATTTATAATAAAGACATAGTGTACTACAAAATGAGATAAAAACAAATCATAAAAAACTACCTGTATTTATAGTAATTTTACCACTTTTAAAATGCTTGTACATTAAAACTGTTTGTATTTAACATTATTATAAATATTTAATTGTGTACACCTCATTATGCATGTATAGTTTACTAAATTTCAGCCCCCTACATTAATTACTCTACCTTAACAATGGTCTGCAAAAAACATAAAATAGCAAGTTTAACGCCTTGTAGCTCGTGAATTATAATGATTTGGAATCATTGAATCGGTATTTATATCTTATAATTATACACTTGTTAAAATTGTCCATTAACATTTTGATGGTTGAATGACCTTGTACAAAGTATAAAGTGCAGTAGAAAGGTCTCGTGATGGTCTAACAAATGGCAGCACTAACTCCATTTCTGTTAAAAAAAATGAACTTTCCCCACTTTTCTCCTGTATATTTCAAATGATTTAAATAATAAAAAGGATATTTTTTAGTGTTTGTAATTGTGAAGCTGATTGGCTTAGTTTCACTTATGGGGTTTGGCTAGAAAAAATGCGGAACAAGCGATTTAAACCATATACATTTAATTGTTTAAAAGTGTAGTGGGTTGGTGGGGGTTAAGGATATAGTGAAATAGTAGAACAAATAATTAAAATTATAAACGCTCCGGTGCAACACGTGTATTTATTTGCACAGGGCGTAAGATTTTAGGAGGTGACAACAATTTTGTCCAATATGTTTTATGGCTACCAGCATAACATTATGTTTAGACCAAGGATAAATGGGTCTGGCTACTCTTTAGTTCTAGTGATCGGACATTGAAGCTAAAAAGCGCTGGTATCACTGCATATTAGCACGCGAGCAATTCAAATATTTTAGATAGCAGGGTTCATACGGTCCTTGAAAGACCTGGAATTTAATATGTCTCTGTTCAAGGCCTGAAAAAGTCCTGCAATTTCCAGGTTTCAATATTTATTTTTGAAATACGATGTTGTTTCCTTTAATTTCTTATATTTAAGAATCTTAATTCATCGCCATTTTTTTTATAAGTTGCTTTAAAACCGTCATTTGTAATAATTCTTTTAAGATTTTGGACTAGGCCTACCTATTAACACTTTAAGTACTAATAATTATAGTTTTGCATTAACATGCCTGCTGATAGCTATTAGTTCATCTCCCATCCACATTAGCGCTCAAATTCCTGTTCTAGCCAAACTACAATATATACTGAATATAGAATGACTGCACTAACCAATAAACCAAGGAAAGTGAAGTAAGTGACAACAAGATTAGATTACTATTTTAAAGTCCTATCTGTTCATTAAATTTAGTGAAAAGTTATTATTTTTCATCTATTTAAAATTTGGTATGGTTTATAATTTTTTTATTGGCGTGTTTAGCTTGTGGCAGTACGAGAAATAAGTTTTAGTCCTTATAAAATTCCTTAAATTTATGTTTCATTTATGTAAGAACCCCGAGATAAGTTTGGAGCACTAATTTTTCATTTTATGATTTTAGGTAAAATGTTGACCCTAAAAAATAATCAAGATCACATAAAAAGGATTTTATTAGTAAACTACATATCATCTATATAATAATTGTTTTTTCATGATTGTGAAAGCATTTAAATTTCCTTGGTAATCTTATAAAGATATTTAATCAAAATAAGCTCTGTACACTGGGAGATGACTTTATATATATTGTTTGATATTTAAATTGTAAAATTATTATTATTATTATTATTATTATTATAATAAATAAAATATATTAAAGGCTGAGGACAGCTTACGACATCTGTAAGAATTCGTGTTGGAATCCTATTGGGTGACATTTTGGGTAGCTTGTCTGAGTATTAAGACTAGTCAAAAATATAATGGTATTTAAAAGCGAAGAGGAAATTATTTCTTTTTTTAACCCTGCATACAACTGAACTTAGTGACATAATATTGGCATTTTTATAAATCGTCTAAGTGGTTGAGTAAACTTTTTAGAACGCTCTCAGGCCTATAACCCAAGAAGGAAAAGGAATGCTCAATCCAAACACAAATTTTTTAAATAAAATTCACGTTCATGTTATATATGTCATTTTTATAAATGATTAAACTGATATATCACTAGATTTTACATTATAATAATGAAATCACTTTTTCTATCCCTGCTGCGCTTAGGTTTTCTAATAGGTTATTTGTCTACAATAACCGGCTGTTGTTTAAATTTACGCTTAACATATTCATAACAATGATAAACAGCTATCACAGTGCTAACTCACATTTGTGGCAAACTATGCAAATAAAAGCTTGAAAATTTGATCTACTGTTACATTCTGTATAGTGTGAAGTGTAACAGGGGTGTTTCGGACACTAACCAGAATGAACACACTTAAAGTAACTTGTGGAGATCATAGTTTGAACACCAACAAAGGATTCTGTCATTCCAATGTACTAAAATTGTGAGAATTCCTGTACATATTTTAACCCCTTATTTTGGCTCACCATTCCTCTCCCCTACCATATGCCTCTCATAGTACTTTATATCACTGATCACCTCTGAAGGAAATCCAGGTCTTTTGGCGAAAAGCTTCATTTTATCTCTCTCGGTTAACTGTTAAAAATCTCCTCGATTTCAGTTATTTTGGAATGTGATGGGGGGGGGNGGGGGGGGGGGGGGGGGATAAGAAGGGCCTATTGGCAGCATCGATGAACCAGCGTTGCAAAATATGTTTTACATTTGAGGCAAGATTGACCACACGAAAACGAGGGAAAGGCAACGCATTTTCTTCCTTAGCTCTATTTGTTTGTGAAAAATGGACTTATTGTAAATGTGAACGCAAAGGTATGAAGACTGATTAAAAAATGTAGCCTAGAAGCCGAGGGGTATATAAAACCTTTAGCTTCGGCCCTTGGGAAAACTTGACAAACGTCAACGAAACAATCCTTTGGGCGGCGGCCAAAGACTGCAAGTATGTGCCCCTCCCCATAACTCCTACCCCCTACCAACCTAACCTCATACAGACAACACGAAGGAAAAAGAAGAGCATACAGGCCTACTTTTTTAAAATTACAAAATAAGATATATTTGTATCTGGACTTATAACCACATTAATGTGTAAAACTAAACTATAAATTACACACATTATTTAATTATTTTGTTATTAAAATTGTACAGCTTATACTTATGTTTGCACTACCAATATTGGCCTACTATAAAATTACGTCCTCTAGCTAATTTTTTAACTAGTTCTGTCGACAGCAGACCTCGCTGCCCCATTCAAAAAATGCCAAGTAGGCCTACTTCATATTAAGACGTATGTAATGTTATCTTTATTAGTCTTAAGATTCCCCTTTGGATTTGAAGTTTATATTTTCCCTTAGCGATCAAGTTACACAGAAAACCAATTAATAATATATTCAACATCACATTTCATTCATAAAATATAACCGTTGAGCTCGTGGTTTAAGACGTTAGTCTCGCATTATATGTCAACATTAAAAACATGCCATAGGGACTCTATCATTTGCATAGTATTATAAATTCAAATCTTTGAGATGAACTTTTAAATTAATTTATATTTGAATGATCGCCATATTAAAACCGTTAAGGAGATCGAAAACCATGTGTAATGCGTTGTTCGTCCTAAGTTCAAAGAATGTTCTTGCCAAATTTTGTTAAAATTGGTCAACACATTTTCCAGTAATAGCGTGACAAAGATCCGGACAATCAACGGACGAAATGCCAAAGTTAAAACAGAACCTCGCTTCGCCCGGTCAATTAAATCAAATAGATACGGGCAATCACTTCTGTGAAGCTAGATTTTCTTGTCATTTCACCTTTGATAGAATCATATTCAACGGGCCAACGTCAAGAAAAATATCCATATAATAAAAGCCACTTGGGAGTTTGTTTTTCTGTCCACAGTTTTTTTTATTATACTTCTCAATAAGGTATAAAACTGAAACTTTGCACCATGATAATTTCAGTGTGGTAGCTATCTCCAAAATTCATAAAATTGAAAATTTTAATAGGGAATGGCCCCGTGAGTGAGTCAGCACATCGCGATCACGTGGCTCTATTCTATATATAGTTTTGGACTATAGAACATACCAGCTTTATGAGAAAAATCCGAAATCTGAAAAAAATAAAATCTCTTTAATCGTTAGATCCATAGACACAAATCACGCTCCTGTTTCTGAGAAATTAAAAACTATATAGAAACAACGGGGAACAGACTTCATTCTAAATCCGAAACTGCACCTGTCGGAGACTCGCCTAACATCTCGAGTAGATATATAATTTGGGCCATTTTGAGTCTGTAAATGGTAGGGTAAGCGAGCCTGGCGCTTGACGTATTTAGACATTTCTATTTTTAAAGAGCTCTTTCACCGCACACGACGTCACGGTGTAGTTTCATCCAGGGGGGAGGGGAGAGAGAGAAATAAATAGGGAGATTAGTTTTTTTTAAGCAAAACATCATTGCAGTGGTCGGTTGTGAGACTGGAAATGTTGTCGAATCAAACAGTTGCATGCTAACTGTTGTTAATATAAAATACATACTGGTAGGTGGTCTGTTTTATACACTTAGGGATGTAGCATAACTTTTTTCGCTTCCCATAATGAAACTAGGACATATTTATACGCCATTTAATTAGATTACATTGGAAATGTTCACCGTGGAATAGGTTTATATTCTGTTTAGAACATTTCTTCATTTATTTATAGTGGATTTATAGCCGTTCGAGAATGTTTACTTTTTTTTTCGCAGAACTGTATTTTTACTAACTTTTTTTTCTTTTCAAAAGCTTGCTTATGGCTATATTTACATTTTTACTAGTCCCGCCGCACATTTTCTTAGCTGCTGTTGCATCTGTCTTTTGAGCTAAGAGCCCCAGATTCGTTTTCCGGCATGTCGTAAGCTTTATCATTTGTGAAATTGGGAGTTACCCCTTTACAGTGATGAATTAATGATCAGGGACTAGGTGTTGTGTTTTCTATAAGGTTAATTTATAATATATGTGCTGATATTAGGTCTCGTATCTTTATTGAAGTAACATAGAACGATTATTTTCTCATTAATTGTAGCCCCTATTAAACCGACATTAATCTAAAGTTGCATCATAATATTGTGTCTAAAATCACTTTAACTCTGGTAGAGTAAACCTCTTTAATTGTAGCCATTAACCCAAGTGTTTTAACTGGTGTGCCATTAAACACTTTATTACATGTACTTAGATGGAATCATAATTGGGTCCATTGGATGTTTATTTTCGATAATAATGTTGTATACAAAATAAATAGTTTAAATCGCAATCCTATTCTCCAATATATTTACTTTTTCATTAACATATAGTTTCAAATGGACAATTTGTTCCTGGCCTTAATATCTTTTTATAAAGCACTCCTGCTCAGGCAGGGACAAACTGTTCGTTTTATGTGTAGATATAGTACACACACACACACACACACACACACACCCATATATATCACAGCCATTTTCTCCAATATATTTACTTCTTATCAAAATGTACTTTCGAACGAACATGTTGGTCCCTGTCTGAATAAGTATTTTATACTACTATTATATTCTAATAAAATGTACATATAATAGAGAATATCGCTGTGATTTAAATTATATATATATATATATATCACTCTTGATCAGACAAGAACAAAATTTTCATGTTACAATAGACTTTAATAGAAAGTAAATATATTGAAAATTATTTTTGTGATTTAAATTATTCATTTCGTACATGCATGCACGCGCGCGTACACACACACAAACACACACACATGCGCGTTTACGTAGATTGATTGAATATCAGCCAATTTTAGTAGGCTGACCTACCTTTCATTTGAATGGAAAAGGATTGATTATATCTACTCGCACCGGTGACACGGACAAAGGCGACAATCTCTTCTGATTTGGTTTGCCGCTGGCGCGAAGGTTGAATTTTGAATCCTGGTCAGGGCTTTATTTTTCTAAATGGTTTCTTCCCTATCCTTGCACCTAAATGTGGGTGCATGGTTTCCTCTGAATCCGATTACCCTCCTCCGTTCCCTGTACGAGAAGCACGGCTGGCAGTTTAACGTGGCGTACAAAAAAAATAATCTGATGTAACCATTTTGTACATTATCATAGTTGCCACGCACTTACAAAACCATACAACTATTTATGTTCAATTTTTGTAGATTTTTTGATTCACTGTGTGTGTTTTGGAAACAGACGCAATATAAAAAGATATAATCGAAAATCTTCGTGCGTGAATTTTAACTAAATATTTCTTTGGGGTGAAATTAAATGAAAAATTAATGAACACGTATACTTCCGTGTTTGTCATTTGGTTTTTGTTCTAATTGGTATGAATACGTTCAGTTTTAATCTCTACTCGTTTAATATTTTAAAATCTCTTTGAATTTATGTTTTGCGTTCTTAAGATATAAAAATAAATGCAAATTAATTTAGTAATGCGTACAATCCGAACGGGTAGTAAGACGCGGCGATAATATATATATATATTTTTTTGTATGGATAATTTATTTTTATACATTTGTTCCTAGGGTAGTGTTTAGTATGTTAATAGTATGTATAAATTTATTTTATGTATGAGTTAAAGAGAAACTTAAAACGATCAATTGTTAGCAATTTTCAGTTTAAATGAAATGGTCAAACGAGTTTCTTTGAAATAGATAAATTATATATTCAATGGAAGAGTTGGGATAGCTTTAGTCTCGTTTGGACTAAATTATTCTGAAATATTTATTTATACATTGCACGGAATTAACGAAATTATTTACATTACTATTCTCGGTTTATATAATAAACTAATCTTCTAAACACACATACATTCCTTTTATCCTGTAAGTAGCAGTCTAAACTTGACGTATGCACTATGACAATATCTTAAGTTTTTAAGCTACACCATAATGAAAAAACGCAAGGTAAGCTTTCTTCCTAACATATTAAGCTAAGGGTACACTTCGTTTACCTTGAAAGGTAGCAATCCTACCTTGGCGAATACACTATGTTCCTAGCATATAAGCTGCACCAAAATGTACTCTGTCAAAATAAGTTTTGTTACCTTTCAGGGTAAACTGAGTGTAAAAATACATGAACCCGGAGCCATTCTCTCTAGTTTCTTATCCTGTTCCTTTCTTCTGCTTTCGCCTATTGTCAAAGGACAAAGTTTCGATTACATGAGCTGCTCATGCGCGAGTTCAACTTTTTTGACGCCAATATCTTGAAAACAAAGAGCTATTCACAGATATGAAAACATACGGGTATACCTTTTATTTTTAATATGCTTTCACTTCTAAATACATAGATTTACTGAGTGGTTCTTATTAAAGAATAAACAGATGCCTTAGGCAGGGGCGTTGTACGAAATATGTTTGCTGGGGGGGG
>CABFOV010001185.1:11536-34177 GCA_902141375.1 Timema poppense
GGGGGGGGGCAGGCACAGAAGGATCAGTTTTAAATTTGGGCTGATAATCAAGCCTTGAACCGAACTTTTAGACAGCATTATTTAATTTATTTGTTCATACTGGATTTTTAAAGCTACAAGGCTTTTTCACTGCATTTCAGTTTTTTTGACCGATATTGTTCATGTCGTGTATTTTATATTAAGAAATTTAACTAAATTACAGTGGTTTCCAACATTTTGTAGTTTATGACTACAACTTTTCTCTTTGCGGCCATCACGACCCTTTGATAACTTAAAAGCGTTAAAATCCTAGTTTTTAAGTTTTTTCACTGTGTATTACTACCAGGCCGGACTATCTACCCTACAGTTAACTACACCAGTGGGATAGGTAAAATTTAGAGGAAATGTACCCTTATTTGCTTGTAGGGATATTAGGATAGACTACCTTTGGCCAGAATTAAAATACTTAGTTCACCTTCACCAACAAACCAAACCAAACCAAACCAAAAGAGCGTGACATTAAACCCGCATGTCCACTAATCCTTGTTTTAATTATTATAATTGTTTATAATAATTATTATATCCGACTAATATGTAGTAAAATAGAATCAACAATCCCGGGGTTGGGGGATGATTTTATATTATGCTAAAAACAAGGCTGCCACGTTAAAAAAGTCAGCAAAAAGATATCAGAATGAAATAGCCAAAAGGAACCTAAGCAGTAACTAGGTCGTTTTTAGCACTTTATCAACTTACGTTTCTATTATAATTTCCCATCTTCTTATAGTCATTAAAATACTCGAAAAAGTAAATATAAAGCTAAAACCTCTATATTGTGAACCCACCCAAAACACGCTGTGACCCCCAGGTTGGAAACTGCTGCTTTATTATAACACACTTGGAAGTAATATTTAGCTAGTTAGCTCCCTGAGTTGTAGAACTCGCTCATCAATTTATAAAAAAAATAGCAATTTGGCCATGTTGATTTTAAAACATTTTCAACTGTAGAGTAAAGCAATACAAAATGGAAATTATCGACATTTCTACAGTATTTTGATACATGCATACCAATGTACTGCTTCATAACCTCATGGAAGTCGCCCTAAAATGTTATTACTGGTACGTCAATAAACTTTTCACAACATATATTATTATTATTATTATTATTATTAGCACCGCGTCTTACTACCCGTTCGGGTTATACGCACTTACGCTAATGTGTAATGGTAGGGTGATTGTGAGATGAAATGGAGGACCTACAGTTTAACGTGGAATCCGAACCACGGTGGAGGCCTAGCATTCCCAACATATTGTAATTGTAATTTAGCGCATGAGGGTGGAGGGGCCTTCCCTGATATTTTATTAAATAACTTAGGGGCCAATGGCAAATTCGAAATCAGCACTCTAAACAACATGGTCATATGAAATTTCATGCAAATCGAACATTAAATAACGATTTTAAAAATATTTCCCAAATTTGAAAATGTTAAAAGGTTAAGAAAAAACTCATTTTTTGTTTAATGTAGTCTACTTAATCAAATAAAAAATTATAAGAGTTGTAACAACGTAACACAGCCCTATTATTCCTCTTCCTTAATTGTTGCATTGAGCCTATTTAAATTGCTTTCATGAAAGCGTATTTTCATAAACATTGAAATAAGCTTTCATGAAAGCTTATTTTAATAAACATTGAAATAAGATACATCAGTTCAATTCAAACTAGTATGGATACGTGGTAGAAAAATTAGTGTGTATTTCAGAAGTCAAACATTAATACTAACCTCAATGTCCTCATTTCATCAATTAGAGCTTTCGATAAGAAAACAATAAAATGTTGCGTAACATTCACTGCATTTAATTCCTTCAAAATTTAATAAAGCCCTAATTAAGGTATTAGCTGTACAACATATGATAATTTGAATCATAAAACTGTGACAGTCTAGCAGCCACTTAAGTCACAACTAAAAACACTAAACCATAAACAAAACATTGGTTGACAATGTTGCCACTTCAAGCCTTGCTGATGAGTGGAATTTTGCTACTGGGCAGCTAATGTTGCCTTATGATTAGTTTCTGTACCGCATTCAGCAAACACACACCGGCCGTCTCTGCCTACTGACAATGGCGCTACTAGACTACTTGATTAACTAAGTGTTCTACAATTATTATTTACTACAGAAGGAATCTCCTTTCAATGTTTGATGATTTTTGAAGTTGGGATATTTTGTAGAGTAGGGATCAACAGTTGGGAAATTTTAAATTTGTCTGTACAAGTTTGTGGTTAAGGACATTCTTAATAGAAAGTAATTGGATACAGAATAAGCCTAGAATTTCCCAACTCCAGAGCTCAAATCTCACAAAATTCCCAACTTTCAAGCCTTTAACCAGCCCCCGGCGTGTCTCCCCTGGCCTTAGGATCTTCATTCATGTCGAACGTGTTTTTTTTTGGGGGGGGGTTATTCCATGTTAAATTTATTTATAATATATTGGCAGGTTTGTTTGAATTAACCTAAGATATTCTGGCATATTTACAATGTTTAAAAACGCAAAACATATTTATTAATTACCTTTCTGGGCTTCATTATAAGGGGTATTTAAGGGTACGTGAAGCTTCGAAATGTCGAAGTAAAAGGGAACATCTCCTTCGCTTGGACATCGACATTCACAATTTATTTTATGTATGCGTGTCTTGGCTACATCGCTCTTAGCCTAGTGGTGGAAGATTAGCCAGTATCATTTCAGTATCATTGTCCAGGGGACGGCCGAAATTACCAATAGCACATCCTTTTCGCGGAGGCTCTTTCCATGTCCCGATGAGACGAGGTGATGGTGATAGTGAATATGAGGGTGTGGAATGAGTAGACTCTCTTAACCTAACCTAAGCCTAACTAACCACACCCTGGTAATCTTTGGGATAACTCCCCTTTCAGGAAAAATACCCATGCTGCCACCAGCCGGGAATCAAACCCAGGACCCCTTAGTTGGTGCGTTCACCACTATACCACGGGGCCGGTTAACACACACAATAACCTTCGCATCCTCGAAAAAATTTTGAAGTTAAGAGGAATATTTTGATATCTTACGAACAAAGTTGAGATAGCTCACTAAAGATGACATATTAAAACATATAATTAGTTTTAGAGCACCTTCTTAACACTATTTTAACACAAACTTTTGATTAAATGGCATCTATAACTTAGGCAGAGATACATTCAGATTTCAGCATAAAATAATAGTGTGCCCAGTTTTTTCTCTACTCTTAATGGCTAACTCAAAAATTAACGGTAGTGTTATGTGACAACAAATATATTATATATTTGACTTTCTTCGTATTTAAAAAGTGACAGTTGAACACCCCTATAGGATAACAAATACTAACCTAATGGCACACTTGAAAAATTCGCCACCCTACCGGTTGTCGACCCCTGTTCTACACTATACACCCTGCGTGTGGTGTTTTTACTTACGAACGCTTTACTGTTTGAAGAGCCTTACGTTTTATCGTCAAGCAGTTATACTTGTGCTTTTATCATTTACGATAGTGCTTTTATCCATGAGTGCATTTACAATTTATCTCCTTTTTATATCCATGTAATCTTGTTTATTCAATTCAACGACAGTTATCAGACATCCGTAGGATGTACACTCATATTGTCTACTGCTGGGTTCCGGGATATGTCGGCCTTGCTTACTTATAAGTCGTATATGTCGAGCAGTATTTACAAAGATTTGTCATTCACTGATATCCGCCAATAAACTTCGTGTCATCAAAGCTCTTCCTTTTCAGTGTGCCTGAAGACACGGAAGGAAGTGGTAATAACACTTAACCGGATTCTGATATACTTTTCTAGCTTTATAACTTAGTCTACTAGTAGTATACTATGCTACTAAACTATAAAAATTATACACGATTTTTAAACATCTGCAAAGCTTCTCAGTGCTCCGTTAAATATGCCCTTTAACTTTTATCAGATTAGCTTTTTTACGGGTGTTTACATGGGCTTGACTTTTATCGTATATTTTGTTTATCTATCGACCGTAGTTGAATTTTAAGGGCGTATGCGAGATCCGTCACGAGGAGCTTGCCCTTTAATTACTTTCCAGAGAGCATATACGAGTTCTCACCGAGTTTGTTATGCCATGGATCAATCCCGCCATGAGGTATCAAATTAAAGAAAATTTTCATGTTAACCTTCACGAACGACGTCTCTATTTAAATTTGAGTTGTACTGTGTTTGCATCCTAACCTTACCTAATATAACCCTCTAGTTTTATTATTTTATTGTAATTATTGTAAAAAGTAAGGAGGTTATTTTATATTTTATTTCCTATAATTTAAACAACTTAAATAAGCTAATATTTTTCATGACTGAACTCGTCTGGATGATTGCTGATGACACTGACGAAATTGAACTATGGACGTGACGGAAATCGGCTTTCCCTAAGTTTTAATTCCCACATGATTCTTTTGAATATCTTTAGAACCTTTTACGGATTTCATTTCTGTTTGAATAAATTGTTAGAAAATATGAAAATTATTGATTTTATAATATTTGTTATGATCTTAATTTAGTAGAATTTATCGTTTATATATTACAGTTACTGATTATATTTAATTAGTCTGAGAAGGTTCTTATAACATTTCTTTCGACACGACTTTAAGCACCAACAACAATAATGATACATTGGTCTGGCATTTGAAAGGCAGTCCGATACCTTAGTTCTCAGTCGGTAGTGTGTCTGCGTGAGCTAAGGGTCCCAGGTTCGATACCTGGCATAGTCGAAATTTTTTATCATAGATGAAATGCGGGATTCCCCTTTCCCACTGATGCAATAACGGCCTCGGGTTGGATGTTGTGTCGGTTCTAGATTTAAGTTAGTTTATATGTCGTAAATAAATAAAATACATAAATAAAGACACTTTGTATGTATCGAAATAATGCGACTAGGATAAACTTTGCTGATATGAACCTAACAAATGATCATAACCTTAAAAATGTAATCTTATTAAACTGACTTAATTCATTGTGATCAGTCCCCTAGTCTGAGTGAGGTGTCACTATTGTAATAGACTGGATTGTGGATTAATGGGAGGTCAAGGTTTGAATACCGGCCGATTTTCTCCGGGGTATTTTTCATATCTGGTTTATCATCGTGGTTTTCCCACTCCTTTCCCAAGACAAAGTGGGTGTATTTTTTCTAAGCCACCCTTACAATTCAATCTCCCTGAGCGTAGCAATAAAAATCAAAGACATTAACTTACTCTTTTTAGCGTTTCCCGAAGTTTGATAGTTAAAATAACCTGCGTTGATGGCCGCATAGTCTAAGGCATCACTCTCGTGTTAGACTAGACAGCCGATGACAGAGATCGGGATTTGAATCCAGGTTGGATCTACTGAGGGCGGTTTTTTCTAATTTTTTTTCCACTTTCCTTCTACACAAATGTGGAAAGATTACTTCTAAAATGCCTCCTTCCTCATCCCTACCTCACAAGAATAATGATTATATATGCGTACAACCTAAACAGGTATTAAAACGCGGTGATAAAAGAATTCTAAAAATATTAAGATTAGAGATGTTCCGGAGTTTGCCCTCAAACTACTTTTTCCAGCATATAAATAATTTCACTTTCCAGAACTTGATATCCAAAGCATAACATAAATGATAACTTAACATAATATGCTCAAATAATTTTAACACATATTTAAGTATAGGCCTATATTTAATTGATTATTTTAGCACGAAAAAGGTATAGCTTTTACCATACCATAAGGCCTAACTAATCGGAGAACCTGTAGTTCAGCCAGATTTAGAGTTCAAACATTCACAGATCTATGTTTGAAGAATCAACTTAGAAGAAAGAAGTGGAGTTGTGAAGACACATTGAAACATGAAAGGTATAATAATAGTGTAAAACTGATGAATGAAAGAAAATATTTTGTTTGTTGATATTATGTAGATTGTTTTCCGATGTAATTTTGAATCGTTTTGACAGGTAAACGATTTAATCTGCTACTAGAGGATACCAAATTGTGTTTTTCCTCACTGGAACTATTGAAGGTTGAAATTATCTTTCAGTCTTTAAATTAATTACCGTGAAACCGCTTCTGTGGCCGCATGGTCTAAAGTGCTACCCTCGCAGTATATTAAACTGCTGATGGCGGAGAAATCAAGGTTCGAATCTCTGTCGGCTCTACTGAGGGTGGGATTTCCAAATTGGTTCTCCATCCCCCCTCCACGCAAATGTGGGTACACTTTCTTTAAATATAACCTTCCTAATCCCTAAAAACATTAACGTAATTAGTACATAAGCGTATAACCCGAACGGGTACTAAGACGTGGCGCTAAAATAAATATCGTGAAAAACTATACATTTTGTTAAACTTTTGGTTACAATATGCTTAATTTTCAAAATATCCTATGTTTAACTGTCAAGTTAAATTTTCTTTAATTATATATTCTTTTATTTTTCCTGATCTAGTCTAGAATTAGGAAAGTTTGACTGTGTGATTATTTTACTTGTCAACCCTGTGATTTAGGAATTTCAAATCATTAACTATCTTATATTATTCAATATCACACCTGCATTATGCAAGACAGGTTTTAAATAAAATTAAAGATTCTGGAATGTTTATTAATGGCCCAGAGTCAACCCACTTGAGACAACATTTATACTACCTAACCCTACAATTTCTTTGGAATCAATTCAGTGTCCAAGAATATATTAAATTAAAATTTCTTTAAAAATTACTAAATAATTAATTCTTGATAATATATTTGCATTGGGAATGAAAATCTTGTAATGTGGTATTATGTTTATTTATCCATTTAAAATCCCTATCTTGTTTATCAGTAGACGAACTTAAATAGCCTATACTAAAGTATAATTTTTTTTTCTCTGCCCAATTTGTATGACTAACCTTTACACATAGCATACAACTTTAATAATTATAATAGCTTTTTTAAATTCTATAACATACACCTTTGGGATAATTGCCAAACTTTATTTAAATTTCTTGTGGCCTTGGTTTAAATAATCTGGAAATCAATATTTTTCATGCTTAATAAGCTAATTTTTTTTAAATACCTTAGCACGTTTTTTAATCACCGCCTCTTACTACTTGATCAGGTAATACGCAATATATGATCATTATTCTAATGGGCTAGGGATGAGGAAGGAAGTCTTTTAAAGGTAATACACCAGCATTTGCTTGGAAGGAGAGTGGGAAACCATTTAGGAAAACCACCCTCAGTTGACCTGACCGGTATTGGAACCCCAAACTCTCCCGTCTTCAGCAGGCCAGTCTAACATGAGTTACGTCTTGATCATTAGGCCATTGAAGCGGGTAGCAGTACTTTAGTATAATATGAATTTATTGAACCACATATGTTTTTAAATGCATTTCTGTACTGTTTTATCCAACCAGTCGTCGCTGTATTAGTTGTCATATTTAGGCCCTACATTAAGTTATGTGGATGTTTTAGGAAATATTCACATATATGTTCCAATTGTAATATTTACATGGAATGAAAGTATATGAGATTTTCATTCACATCCATCGAACATAGGAAAATGTTCTTGAATGACGAGATCTCGTCTTAAGCTAGTATTTTCTTGACATTCAAATGCATTTACGTCAATTATTCTAGATTTGTAAATAAAATCTTTATTTAATATCACGGGTGTTTTAATATCTTATCATTTTCATTTCTGAACAAATTTAAAATTCAACATTTTTGATGCAAATTTTATTTTTACAAAATGAATCATTCTCTTAATTATTTGCAGACAAAAACTACTCTCCAGATCAATTCTAGTTGTTTTAAAATGTTTAGAGTTTTTTGTGACAAAATTAAATATCCATCTTTGGTCGACAAGACTATATTTTTAGAAAGAATCTACTATCATTTGTTATGAAATATTGTAATCCGTATTTCTTATTTGTGTCATTAGTGTCCATTATTAAACCAGGCTATGTTATTTTTATGACTGACTTTTAGACGGTAATGTCTTATATATACACGATTGCATTCTACTAATATAACATTTAAAAACCAACATTTTGCTATTGCTTGAAAGTGAAAGCTAAATGAAGTGATCAGTTTGGAATGTGCCTTGATTTAAATTTGCTTATGAAGAAAATGTAATGTATTGGTAGTAAAAATTGAGAGGTTTGTGTGAATACATAAAGGCCGTGTCTAACATTTTTAAAATGGCTTTTCTGATCAAAGCTAAAAGCATGTAATATGTGACTGTCAACCCTGTCCTACGTATTTTTTTTTATCTCTATCTGAAGTTCTTAAACTACAAATAGGTGAAAGTGAACTAAATAAATGCACAGTAAAAAAATTTCAGAGAGGTGAGTGTGATATAGTCTTTATTAACATCTCACAGCGGAGGTAAAACTCCTAGAGGCCTACTAGTTATTCTTCTAGTGATATTTGAAAGGAGCGGGGAGGATGCGGAGAATCGGTTCATTTGTTTGACAGGCCAGGAGAGTTAATCCGCGTTGTGTTAGAAGCCACGAATTAGTCCGCGCCTGGTTGCCACTTGCTGCGGCCCAATATTCTCCCGCCCACTTAAGACTCGGCTGATATTAGGAGTGTGTGTGTGTGTCTGTTGTATTACAGCCCTAAATGTAAAAGTAGCTTAGCCTAAAAGCTAAGGGTTTCCAAGTGTTTACGACTTAGCTTGTCCATCCACGTTCTATAACTATTACACTTAACTATCAATGATATATATTGAACATCTGATGCTAGGATTGGTAATTTCCAACCTTACCTATCCTTGCTTAACATAGCTACTGGTAAAATATACCACAGTTTACCCGCCTCGGTGGCCGCATGATTTAAGCGTCATTCTCGCAATGGACTAGAGATCGGGGTTTGAATCCTGGTTGGGTGTATTGAGTGTTTTGCTAAAGGTTTTTAACTTTTTTCACGTAAATGCGGGTACACTTCCTATAAATCCAACCTTACTCATCCCTAACATATTAGCGTAATTAGTACATAATTATATGTATAACCCAACGTGTATTAAGTTTTTCTCTCTCTCTTTCACACACACACTAATTTTCTTACGAACTTAAATATCCTATAGCTAGAAACAGTTATTAGATCTACTTTCAGCTATTCATACGTCAAATCATGTGATCTATAGCTGTCACTTTTGTGCTAGTATCCAGTGTTTGGGAAGGTAACCTAAGTTTAGAGTTTTAATATTTATTTGCTTATAGGTTGAACTGTCCCTTTTGCTCTTCATTTTGTTTAATTTAAAGACAATTTGAACCATGTATTTTCAACCAAAACATTTAATCTCAATTTTGTTCTACAACCAAGCCAAACTTTTGGCACTTGAATAACTGCACGGTTGTAGAATCAACCTTACTATTTCTTCCCCTTTCCATGCGTAGCAGATTATAACATCTCCCTGTCTTACTTATAATATGATAAATTATAATATTGCCAAGATTTGTGGGGTAAAGTTGTATAGTAAAAATAGTATTCGTGTAATGAATATAGGGAGATAAACCTAGGCATACTAACTAACTCTCTGGCCTCAAGGAACTCGAAAGGAAACTAAACTTAAGCTCAACATTCAATCCTATTTTGAGATACCACCATCCAATCCCTAACCTGACACCCAACCTCCTTCAAATATATTTTCACATTAACCTCCCATCGACGTCTTTGCCTGCCAAGGGCGCTTTGTATCTTCAGGTTTATCAACTAAAATGTTGTGTACACGGGTGTCATCGTCTAGATGCGCCACGTGACCACCCCACCTCAGGCTGCACACCTTTATTATCCTTAATAAGCTTGGGGATGCATCCAGATTTTTTCCCATTTCTCTGTTCAATGATCATGTTACATTATCAATACACTACTGTGTATATTTCAATCAGAAAGTTTGTCTGTAACGATGATTTTATTATTATATCACATCCATTAGTGTATAATGATTATATTCTGTATTTCATTTGGAAATAAAATAAGATTGTGGTGTAGGGTAGATTATGACATTTTATAACTCCAGAGAGGATTCGTCCTTCTCGAATATGCTTCTTGTAACACTATTGGTTTATGGAATTGACTGTATCCTTCACCAGGATATTGTTATATCATACCATGCTTGGTTGACAAATAGTGTTCTCCTATCATACCAAAATCGATTGATTATAATATTATTGACACAATTGATACGTATAACTAGTGCTCACAAATAAATATAACACTTATACCGAATCTAGGACTTTTGGTCTAGTGCGCCGTTGATTTATTAATGATGTTACCCTGGTTACAAGAATAACCTCTGGGCGGCCGTACTTTTTTCTTTTTTTCAATTTCCTTATACATTTGTCCTGACATCTTATTTTATTATAAATCATGATTTTTTCTGTTCTGTTCATATTACAATATTCCTTCTATATAATTAATATAAAAACTTTACACATAAACTTTCTGGAATATAAACATATACTACTACTAACACTACTTGTCCTGTTATTGATCATTGCCAATTTACCTCAACCTGTGCCTGTTAGCAGCTCTGTCTACTATATATCAATACTATTATTTAATTTATGAAAATTTATAACTATACTTGTCCCTCTTTCCTTATTGAAGTTATTTTGACTACATTTTTTTTAAATTTATTTTTTCCTTTTGATATGTCATTTCTTCCTTATTTGTTTCTTCCTGTCTGTTTTGTCTCAAGTCTTGGTTCTGTTTTTGTCTTCTTTCTTTTAGTTCGTCCATATGTCTGTCCCTTTATGCTTTCGATACCCTGTCCGCTGTCTCATCGAAGTAGCTCCACCACTCCACATCCCTCAATATATTTTATATTGCATTGGCCTGTTAAGGCATTAGTAGTTCCGCTCTTTCCCGTTCCGTAAATATACTTTCCAAGGTCACGTGTTCCGGTGTCGTCTCTCCTCCACAACAGCAAAGACTGATTTCACTCAAGTTCATCCTAAAGAGGAACGCTCGATATGGGCCATGGCCTGTGACGTAGTGAATAAGTTCCTGGGAAGGTTGAAGATGCTTCATTTTCAGTCTTTCTTGTACGTTCGGAAATAACTGGAATGTCCTTCTATCTGTGGTACTCTCTTCCCAGTCTGCTTGCCACTTCCGCAGGAGGGGGTCTCTTATATAATCTTTGGTACTTACACCGTTAGTAATTGTTAATTCTATTACTTTGTCTAACTTCTCTTTTCCGAGCCAATATCCAGTGGACCTTTTTCTTACCTTTAAGTCTAGGGGCCAGATACCTAGGGTGACACACAACGCGTTTGTTGGTAAAGTTTTGTAGGCCCCAGAAAGTCTCATGAGAATCTTCCTCTGAAGGCCTCTGAGTTTCCTTTTAGCTCTGTCTCCTCTCAGTTGTTGTGCCAACACTCCTGCTCCATATATCACTATGGACACAAGCAACGCCTGATGGTATAGTCTAATCAGTTTTAAGGGCAGATGGAACTCACACTGCCCTATACTGACTATCCCATTCATAACCCGAAAGACTCTCCCGCATACGTTGTCCATGTGAGCTAGGAAGCTATGCTTCTCGTCAATCGTCAACCCCAGGTATCTAACCATTTTACTCCTTCTAATTGTTTGTTCTGCTATCTTAATTATAGTATCTCTCTTAAACAATCCCCTGAGCAGTGTGTAGGCTGTATTCGCCGGCGCCATTCTGAGTCTTACTTTCTTACACCATTTATCCAAACCGCTCAGTACTGTATTACTTTTTTCTTCCAGGTTCCTCCTAGAACTTGCCTTCACAGCTATCAGCAAGTCTTCAGCAAAAGCAGCCACCCCCACCACTTCAGGGAGTGCTTCAATCTCCAGCAGCCCAGCCTCGAGACTAACGTCCCAAAATATAGGACCACAGACCGATCCTTGCGGGCATCCTTTTGTTAATTTTTGCTTATTATTCCTGGGCATCTCAGGTTTGCATACCTGTGTCTACAGTAGTCCTTAAAGCTTCTGTAAAGACTCCCCGGACAGTTTAGTTCTCTTAATCTCTTGAATAAGGCTGGCCACCAAAGGTTATTAAATGCACCTGAGATGTCCACAAATATTCCTATCAGATATTTTGCCCTAGATTTTTCTACCAGGCTAAAAGAAGCACAGATTGCATCCTCTGTAGACTTGCCCTTCCTAAAGCCTTACTGTTGAGGGTGCATTCCCACCTCCTCTATGTTTTTGCAGTCTCTTACATAGAACTTTCTCCTGCAGTTTTGCAAATACATTCACTAAACATATCTGCCTGTACGACTTTGGGAGTTGCGGGTCTTTGTCCTCCCCTTTACTCAGAATTACCACTTCGCTCCGCTCCCGCACATTTGGAATTCTTTCCTGAGCCAAGCACGCATTCATGAGCTGGGCTATAAAGGGTGGTATCTGTTCACTGGTTTCCTGAATCCCCTCTACCCTGATTCCATCAGGTCCAGGTGCCTTCTTTCTTTTCATTCCTGTTATTGGCCTTTTAATCTCGTCCTGTGTTACTGATTCCACTATCACGTTTTCATTATTATATGCCATTTTCATATCCTGCCTAATTCTTTCATTCTCCTAATCTCCCTCCTCCAGATTATCATCAGGGAGCAACACATCCATTAGTAGCCTAGCCGATTCCTCCCAGCAGGTAGTCATTTCTCCTTCTAGTTTCTTGAGTGTTGAAATGACAGATGGGGGTATAATTTTCCCTGCTGCAATCTGAAAGGGTACACCCCATGCATTCTTCCTCAATTATTCTTGAACAAATCTTTCCCAGTTATCATTTTTAACCATTTTCATTGTATTTTTTAATTCTTCATTCCTTTGCCGGTATATATTCAATAGTAGGAGTCTTCCTGCTGATTCTAGGCATCTTTGGTATTTTCGTCTGGCTCTCCTTGCAAACCCACGTAGCTTTTGCAGCTGCTCATTCTATGGTCGATTTCCTACACATCTCGTGACTACCTTCATAACCAGTATTGCTTTCCTCATAGCTGCTTGCAGGGCCCACGTGAGTTCCTTCGCTTTTAGGTTTATATTGTCTCCCTGTGACACAGCTTGCTGTAGTACCAGTTCTCTTAACTTTTCCCAATCTGCCTTTTTCAGGTTGTAGAGGAGTCGCGTGCCTACATTTTCCCTGTCTTTACCCAGTTAAAAAGTTATCAGATTATGATCGCTGGATGTCTCACAATCATGCACTTACCAATCCCCTATTAGTTCTCTTGCTTCCACATTACACAATGTGACATTAATGTTAGAGCTGTGCCTGCCCTTCCTACATACGTTGCAGGATTTCCTGGCTGGTTTACCTCCCACCTCCAGATGCCTTGATGTAATTGTATTCTCTAGTAGTTTCCCTCTTTGATACGCCCTATACCTGCTTATCCTACCATCTTCCCTTCTTATGTCATTGCTATGCCATAGTGGAGACCTGGCATTTGCATCCATCATGTATACAACTAGTATATTAGGGAATGCCTCATCTATGTTTTCTAGTTGTTCTATATAAGGTTCTATTTCCTTTCGGAACTGGAAATATATGTTAACTAGTAAACATCCGCCGATCCCAGTTCGAATTTCCGCACACATGACCTTCTCATTGCAAAATTGATTAATCCTTGCTATTGTTATGTGCCTGTTGAGCACTATAACTGCACTCATCGGTACCTTCCCATGCGATATAATTTTGGCGTCTTTTGGCATATGCGGTATAATTCCGTTTCTGGTGCTGTAGGGCTCCTGTAGGCACACAACATCCAACGCCTTTTCTTCCGCCACCTTCCTCACGTCTTGCATTACTATCGCACTTCGCATTGCATTCATTTGTCCTATTTTGATTCCTATGTTCCTGTTTTCTTCCATCATGGATGGTACGTGTGGATTTAACATCTTGGCCACTTCTCTTTTGCATAAAACGCAGTGCACTGACCCTACTAGGTGAAAATATAGAAAACCGGAAAAAGACAAGGATTTTTAAACTGCCCAAAGAATCGTGGACATAGGAGGTAATTTTCTAACCGGTCGGGGAAAATGATATATTGTCTTAGTTGAATCGAATAAAAATAATGTTTGCATCAAATTTTATGTAAATTTATTTTTGAATGCATTTCAAAAATAATTATTTTTAACGAATTGATTATTTTTGTTATTTTTAAACATCTTAATCAATCATGATTTGGACTATAATCGGAGAAATTTGGATTTTTGTATCAGTCAGGGAATTTTATTTATTTCTGAGATTTTGTAACTTCCCTGAGCCTGTATAGATCAGTGGTAGAATATTGTGGGCTAGGCCAAGTGTACTTGGTTTGATTCCCGTGTCAAAGTCTAGTTCCAGTGAATGCCAGGAAGTTTGTAGGAAATGTCCTAAGTAGGCCTAAATTTGCCATATAGTGATTTAACGATATTTGTCAATGAATGATAGTTATTTATATCTTCTTGGCTAATATTTTTTATTCCCTTCTCCTTATTTTATCTGAGTTTTAGTCTTCTATGACAATGCCATGTTTCGGTGATGATACACCATCTTTTAAGTCTGAGGAAAGCCAATGTAATTGAAATTATTGTATAAAAATATATTAATAAAATTATAAATTTAAAAAGTTAAACATTATAAATGGAAATAGTTAAGAGAAATTAGAATATGATATACGAAATATTAAATAAATAATCACTTAAATTAACAATCTTAAAAATACCTTATTTGTAATAAATATGGTTTATTTAATCCGTACTATCGGCAAGTTTGTGAATTTTGAGGTGTTGTATGAAAGAATGTTTTTGTGGGGTGATCAACAATAAGTATAAATTTACCAATATGAAGAAATAAATTTAAACCATTTATAAATTAGATAGTGTTGCTAATGTAACACAGTGTAATTTATATGATGAGTAAATATAGATTATTGTTAATTTTGTCAAAATTTTGGAACAAATCAAATGAGGTAGGTGAATTTACTGTGTTAATCTTATTGAATAGGCTTAATTTGAGATGGAGGGGTAGCAAGAATTGTTGTTACTTTTTAGTTTGACATGCTGATGTAGTTTTTCAATTGTGTTAGTGAGAGATTGATTTTCAAAATGGGTTTGCTAATTTAAAATATTGTTGTTTAGAATGGCTGTTTGGATGTGTAGATTTTCAGATATGTCCATTTTGAGACCTTCAGAAGAGGATTGTAAAATTATAATACATTTATTGATTGGTGTTGGTTGATGCCCGGAAAGTTTTAGATGTTCCGCGAATTTAGATTTGCATATATCGTATTTAAAATCACTAATGTGTTCAGCATATTGAGTTGAAAGGTTTCCACCGGTCTGTCCGATTTATACAGCATTACATTCACATATCAATTTGTAGATACCACTTTTGGAAAATTAAATTTTAGGGTTGAGATTATATATAACTCTATCATTTATTACCCCTTACCAAATAATTATTAACATTATTTAAAAATTGTCAATGAAGGGGTAAAAGTGTGTGATATAAATGACGTAATATCTATCATTTAAAGGATTTGGTCATAAGATAAGACATTTGGAGGATTTATATGCAAGATGCATATGGTGGCTACAGACAGGGAATTTAAATACCTAGTAAACTAAAATGTAAACAAAAGTGAGATTTATTTCCTTGGCGTAGCCTAGATATAGCATTCTGTGAACATGAGATGTTTTAGAGGTTTGTTTTAAACCACATTTACACAAGAACACAAATAATACATACAGAATTAAATACCGGAAAAAGAACATTAAAATGTTGATGTTTTGTAGCCTTTAGGACTGTTTTGAAAATATTTAATCAATATTATAAAACATGCCATTCACTAAGTAAAACTTTAAAAGGAATAAATGGAGAGTTTTAAAATAAATGTTGTTTGTAAATCGTGGAAGAGTCAAGGCATTTTATAGTAAAAGTTTTGTAGCCACACCGATGAATCACTTAAAAGATTTGTGAATAATACGTATCATTAAACTATTTTGATGTAAGATACGTAATTTAAAGGATTTTCACTCAATATGTGGTATTTAAAGGATGTAAATAAAACAATAGAAAGGGATTGTAACAATGTATTTACTACTTAAGTTTACTTTCATAAATTCATTTACTCAATGACAGTATTAAGTCGAGATTAAAACTTGGCATCGAGCCCAAAACTATCAGTCACCCTTTAAATACATAGCATTCAAACAACTATGTCAAACAAGCTTAGCGAGAACTCCCTCATCTTTTTCTCCCTCCCATAGTCTCCTTCCTACTACCTGTCCGGGCTATAATCATATTAATTGCGCTAAAGTGGTGGGTCTGAGGGAGCTAGAATAGTTGGTTAGATCTATAGTGTTTGAGACTCGAACTCAAGGCTTTTGGTTATATCGACATAAAATAAAATAGATGGTTTGGTTTATCCTGTACGAGTATGTTGGTGAACTCGGGAGCTTATCCAATTTTCCATTCCATCAAAAACATAACCGGTTTATTTGATTTGAATTTATATTACATTAATTTATTGAATTATCATCCATTTACATTTAGAATTAGGTTTATTCAATACGAGTTCTATATCATACTATAAAGGAAGCTATTACATCATGATTAACTCATCCCGAAACCACTCGAGGGCGGTAAAAAAGAGAACCAACATAAATCAAGAGTTGCGTGTCGACGTTTCGAAACACGAATAAAAAAAAAAAAAAGACATCAACTCTCATCTGACCGTGAAAAATGTCCCTCTTCAAGTACTCTATCTATAACCATCCCGAGGAAATTTCGTTTGTCCTCTTCAAAGCAAACATCCCTAAGGGGAAGGCTAGCACATTTGATCATATCAGAGTGAGAGAATATGTATTCTGGTTGCTGTTATTTCCCTCTAGAGTAGGTGTTCAGATTTCAGCAAACAAACTAAAATAGTTCTGCGGTACTGTCAAGAAAAGCGTGTCGGTGCCTCTCTCTCATACAGAAGTGGGGAATTCAACAAACTGTCCTTTGGGATAGAGATGAAGGCCCCATACACATCTCACCTCGCTTACCAATGCAAATGGGAGATGCTTACTGCCAAACTTTGCCGCTGGGTCGCAGCACCTACAACAATTCCAGCAGTTCTCTCACCAAATAAATTCAGAAAGCCACTCGATTGTCTTTTGATGTTTGTTTATTTACTTGTTACGTAATATGTTGTGATAAAATAATTTTAATGACCATGTTTTTGAAATGGGAAGAATTAGGGGATTTCTGAGTATTATGACTAATGAATATTGCCGAGAGATCATGATTTATATCATAATACAGATATGCAAAATCAAATCGTGTATATTTTAAAAGCCACGCGAAAAAAGTGAACATCTGGAAGTTTATAGTCCAATTTTTCTTACGAATAACCAACCATCTGGAAGGCTTTTTATCCTACCAGAACCCTACCGAGGCCTTTCAGATGGACATTTTGTAATAACATCGAGCTCTACTTATATCCTATCCTTGTTGGGAATTTAAAATTATTCAAAAATCTATTTTGTGAAAGTATGTAACAATTTGTTAAATGTATTTTGTACGGTCATTTAAATACAAATAATTTGTCTATAGCAAGCCTTAGTGCTGTTGCACACATACCGATATTATCGGTGTCGGCACTGGCACCGATATCGATGTTAGCACCGATACCGGCGTGGGTGGTTGCACACACACCGACAATATCGGTATCGGTGCTTAAGAGGCATAGGTAGTTTCTGTGGATGGTGGCGAGCAAACAACCAGGCTCCCATGTGGAATAGGAAGTTTCTTTTGTCGTGTTTGCTTCATCTCCGGAGGAGAAGACGCCAAAATCTTTCTGTCTAGTTGTAAGAAATTTGGCTCCAAGAGGGAGTACACTTCAAGCCAAAGTTTGTTTTTCATCTCCCGGTCCTTGAAACCTTCTCTTGTTTTGTCCCATAAACACGTTCTGCTCTTCACTAATTCAATTAAGGTCACTATGTCATACTTGAATTTACTAGACATTTTACTCAAAAGTAGAATAAGGAAAAGAACGCGCAAGCACCTAACCTCACGAAAGTCACAACCAAATAATGCAAAATGACAGCTCCAGACTAGTGGTCACCTGCTCTGCACACTGATATCGGTGTATTTGTAAAGGGGGCCACCGACATTGCTCCGACAAGTCGGTAGTCGGCACGATAATGTTGTCGTGTCGTCATCGTGTGCAACAGGGCCATACGATTACATGGAATCTCACTACCACCGATATCGTCGCCGGCACCGACACCGATATTATCGGTACGTGTGCAACAGCACTTAGAATTTGAATACTAAGAGATGTATGCTAGTGAACTCAACAAATAGGCTTAGTTTTTATCTGGAATCTTCAGCTTGGTTCACGTCCTAGTCGGGTATACTGGGTAATGTTTTCCTAACTGATTTTCATAATAAAGGCCTTACCCCCCTCCAGGCAAATGTTGGTGCATTTTATTATAAATTAATATTCATCTTGTGTAATTAAATTAGTAAATGGTTTAGATAGTCCAAATAGGCATTACAGGCGCTGTTATAAATAAAAGTTTGTTATTTATAAGCGAGTTTCCATTTCAGTTCACTTTGTAATTTTTTTCCCTCTACCTCACTATCCATAGATCGCCACGGACATGAGCATCGCTGACCATAGGCTTGTGAAAAATCTATTTGTACCGTTTAATATAAATATAGATCTGCCTCGGTTGCTGCATGGTCTAAGGCAGGGATGATGAAACTTTTTCCACCAGTGTGCCAATTAAGGACTAGCTGAATTTTATACTAGTCTAGTTTGCCACCTCTTATATATGTTTATTAATCAGTATTTAAAAATAAAATATTTAATTTTATGAAATGTAATGAATTACTTGATCGAATTATAAATATTTTATTAATACCTAAACTTCAAAGAAGGAAAATTCTTTATCAAAGTGAGTGTCTTGGACTATATTAATTTCAATAAAGTAATATCATTGAAAGTAATATCTTCAGTGAAAAAACTCACTAACTCGATGTATATGTTAAAATCAAAAACATATATAATATTTTATAAATTAGTTTGAAACTTGTTGTATTCTACAGCACACGAAATGCACCCAAGTACGAGCCAAGATGATTTATATCCGTTGACTTAAATTTGATTGAGTCATGACATTGAATGACATGGCTTTAGAAATACTATTGACTTAAAAACTTTTCCCAACATGATATATATATATATATNCATGTAACGTGCCACATGAATCGTGTTCACTTGCCACCTAGTGGCACGCGTGCCATCATCTAAGGCAGGGGTCTTCGACCTTTTTATGTCCCAAGGCCAAAGTTTCTGTCTCTTGTTGGATCGCGGCCGTAATACTATACCGACAATATTGTAATTGAAAGTATTATTTTCTTCTGGCGTCTCAACGGTGAGGAGCGAACACCCACCAATGTTCGAACGCTCCCATGTCTACTAGATTAGTCATTTGCCGGTTCAAGGTGAATTTGTATTAAAACGTAATATTTTTCTCCACATTTAAAGCAAAAATAGTTTACAAAATAACTTTAAATACGTATTTATTTTATTATTTAATTATGTAAAATATAAATTTGCATGCGTAATTTTTTCTCTGGAAATAATTTTGTACTTTCCATGAGCCAGCGAGCTGCAGAAAATGTTACCGTGAGCCGCGGGTTGAAGACCCCTGCAGGGCTATTATGGCCATTCGACGCAAAGTTAGTCTCTACAGCTAGTAAGCTTCACTTTACAGAAAAAGATAACGTTTGGCATATTATGACCACCACATTTTGTATCATCCGCTAGTGTTAGCTTTGACTTGGCCTCTAGCGTCAACGCACAGAATAAAATCAGTTTGCGTCAACAGTTGGCAACACCTTTCCAAAGAATACTACCTTTTAAGAAGTTAGAAGCTAGGAAGCTAGGCAAGTTTATTTCAAGAATAGTAATTAACACTGTATGTAAGATTCGGTTTAAATAGGGTTACATTATTAAGGTTTTGTTGAGGCATCTTAACCAGATTAGGCCTACCTTTTGATTGTCTTCTCAACTGGTCTGTCCACATATTTTACCCTAATAGGGTATAGATGATGAAGGTTGTGTTATAGAATAAAAGTATTTGGGTTTGTGTAGAGGGAGAGTGGAAAAACCTTTAGAAAAATAAAACCATTGACCACACCCAGCTAGGAATCAAATCCCAGCCTCCCCACCACTGTAAAATTAGACCAAAGAAACTAACGTATTGGTCAATGTTGCCCCATGAGGTGGGTCAACAGACTACTAACATCCCAAATATGTTTAAGCCTAACTAACCTCCACCTACTATAAAACTCACAAAATATTAATTTTAATATTGGAATGTCCCAATTATCCGTATGTTGATAATGAATAATAATGCATTTTGATAGTATAATGTTTCAAAGAAAATGTTCTTTTAACATTCAGTGTAAGTGTACTATCCCCACTCTTGGCCTACATTATGATATAGGTCTATTCAAAGCTAGATTATGTGAAAAACACAAAAACAGTTTTGAGATTATTATATTGGGCTAATGAGATGGCAAGTTTAAATCAGGTAACACAAAACACCTAATAATTTACAAAACCTAGCAAAAATAAGCTCGTAACGCAAACCAAAGGACAAGTAAAATGTCTGCGCAACTTAGCGCCACTCTACTAGGAAAATATTTGCGCTCGCAAGGGCTTTGCTTTCGCAAAGTGGTCGGCCATAATAGCTTTTGACGGAAATTAATTTTGCGTCGTGGTCATAATAGCACTCCTGGTCTAAGGCGTCACTCTTGCAATAGACTAGACTATCGATGACAGGGAGATCGGGGTTCGATTCTCGGTAGGATATACTGAAGGTGGTTTTTCATAAATGGTGATACATTCTCACTCCATGCAAATGCAGGTATACTTCCTCTAAATTCAACCCTACTCATCCCTAACTCGTTGCGTAATTAGTACATAATATGCGCATAGACGGAACAGGCAGTATAACGTGGCGCTAAAAAAATAATGGTATATAGGCTATCGCAAACGGTGGCGTTTGCTGGTCGGTAAAGCTCTCTTGCAGGATCAAGCCATAGAGTTTATATTATATACACCCAGATAATCAAAAATCACTTTAACTTAATCTTAGAGTTTGACATTTTAATTTTATTTTGTTTAAGAATTTTGTATCCACTAGCACCTCTCATTTATATTGTGCTTGTATTTAACGCAGAACTAAACGTGTACTATGTTATCCCATAATGCATGAAAATAACGATATCTTGTCTCTAATTCAATTGGTGTAAAAGTTTTTGTCAGTTATTTGGCTTTTATAATTTTGTAAATCAACTAGCCAACTGAAATGTTTGCTAGTATGCCTGCGGTGACCTGGCGGTCTAGGGGTAAGGTGTCAGACTTCTATGCTGGCGGCCGGGGTTCAATCCTCGGTCCCGGCAAAGATTTATCTGATTACCAAACCCTTCCTTCACCTCTGACAAGACATCTTGTGAATGTGAGGAATGCCAGGCCTCCACCGTGGTTCGGATTCCACGTTAAACTGTAGGTCCTCCATTTCATCTCACAATCACCCTACCATTACACATTAGCGTAAGTGCGTATAACCCGAACGGGTAGTAAGACGCGGTGCTAATAATAATAATAGTATGCCTGGGTCTATTTAGTTATAGTATTTAAAATAATGAGGGAACACGCTACCAAATTAGTATTACCTTATGTTGTGCGTCCACACCTAGCCACATCATCTTATTAGTCCCCCTCTTCGTTTGCACATTGAGCTGGTGTTGCTGCTGCTTTTATAATAATTGTAAGATAATGGATAGCAAAACTCCCAGCAATAAATTAAAAACTCTAATATTAACAATTAGACTGCTATAGTAATTTGTTTGCTGGCATCTGCGATCGCATTATCTAAGGTGTCACTATCGGATTAGACTGGATTGCCGGTGAAGGGGCGATATGTGTAAATATGCTGATAGCCCGAACGTTTATTTAGTAAAACGTGTGGCGCACACACACGCACATTTTTTTTTACTATCTTGTTTGGATACTGTTTGTGCAGAACTAAAACTATATTAATTCTGTACTTTCTTTCATACACACATTATTTAAATTTCCTTCGATGAATGAACCGTCATTTTCCACCTAGTGTAGTCAGTAGTTGAGCAACGCTTGGAAACTAAACTTTTTAACACTTTTGTTCACAGCACATTATCATACGCGTTAAATTTATTTAATTAGGGAGTCCGACACCTTAGTTCAGTCGGTAGCGTGTCTATCTACTGAGATAAGGGTCCCGGGTTTGAGTCTTGACATCACCGAAAAATGCATCAGTGGTGAAATGTGGGTTTCCTAGCATTGAGTTAATGGCCAAGGGCGGGGTTCTGTGTTTCTTCCAAGCTTAAGTTAGTTTATATTTTATTAGCCGTGTGCTGATAAAATCACTCGGCTCAGAAAGTGCACGTTAAATACCACAAATAACCTGAACAAAAAATTAGTTAGTGAAAATATTTGAAAACGGGTACTTTCAAGAAACACTAGGCGCACAAAATTCCTGCTATAGTAAAACCACCCGCCTCGGTGGCGTAGTTGGCTAACGCGCTAGTCGTGTTGAGCTCTACTGCTGAGGACGGGGAGATCGAGGTTCGAATCTCGGTCGGGTGAA
>CABFOV010001185.1:34288-92319 GCA_902141375.1 Timema poppense
GGGGGTGTTGTTTCCTAAATAGTTTTCCACTCTCACTCCACGCAAATGCGGGTTCACTTCCTCTAATTCATCCTTCCCAATTTCTAAACCATTAGCGTAATTAGTACTTAAAGCGTATAACCAGAACGGGTAGTAAGACGCGGTGCTAAATAAATATAGTAAAACCATCTATGATTAAAAAAAAGTTTGAATAGTTGATAGTTTTTTATATTGGAATGCAATTATTTGCACCTGTCGTGTATTCAGATTTTTTTCAGTGTACATTAACTAAAAATAAAGTAACATAAATAGCATCGAGATAGTAGTATTGGTAATAAGAATAGTTCTTTGGACTGTTATATTTACTAGTTGAATCAATATATTTTAAAATAGAAAATCATATTAATTTTCAGCAAAAACACTGATGTTGATTATTTACTTGAGTTTTTGCAGCAAACTTGATTGCATGGTTGAATATATTATCGTCAAATTAGGTTGAAATAGTCATAAAGGGTAAAATAAATACAGAAATTGTAGTTTGATACTGATGAACACAGCATTAATAAGCATGCTAAAATTAACTATTTTTACCTATTCATAATGTTTTACATAATATTTTAACTATTTAATTCCTCTCAATTACATGGGTTATCAGTTACCATCTGAAATTAATAAAAACTAAAACAATGACGTAAATGTTTGCACCCAATTTGGCTTGTGTTTATTTATTATTAGGGTGACATGTTAGTAAAACACTCTGCTCTACAAGATAAGTTCGGATCCCGAAGCCCTCACAACACAAACCCATCATTTGAAGAAGCGTAGGAACACAGGCTCTACATTCTATACATGCTTTATTTAATTCATATCCTTAATTCAAAAACTAAAATAGTATGCCTATTTTCTTAGATCTTTTTTCAACCAATGTGTAGCTAAAATAAAGTCTTAAAATGTATAAGTGTATGGAATAATTTCCGTCCGAATAACACTATTGCTGAGTGATTTTTATTAAGACAAAACTATGGCCGACTCTTGACGTAGCCTTGAGTTTAAAAAATTGAATACATGTTGTGTGAGGCTTGTTCAATTTATCTATACTTTCTAATTTAAACATACAATAACTGCACTGAGTAAATATCTCCAACTGTAAGGATACACGAATGTTTCTAAGTTGAGAAATAACCCCAAGTTCTGAGGAATATCAATTCATGCGTCAAGATAGTTTAACCTCATCTCACGTAGACGCGGATTAGTTTGAAGAGATTGCTGCAGAGTGGGGATATCTTATGTTGAGCAGTTTCTCTTGAAACGAAACATAATTAGAATACTGCATGGGTACTTTAAATTGAATGATCAGACAAACATTCTATGGGGTATCTCGTGAATACTGTCGATATTATATTAAGATGGTTTCCTCTAATACCCTTCATGCAGAATATGCTACATATCAGAGTACATCAAAAGGTAATTTAGTTCTTTCAGTATAGGTTGATCGTTATTTGAGTAGCTGAAAGCAGAAAGCATCGGTGACGGGATTATCCTATTGAGCCTACAAGAAAAAAAATAATCGGGTGTTGGTGTAAGATATCACACGAAGCATAGCCAGCTCCTTTACGAAAACTCGGCGGATTCTGGTTATGTTTCAGATGACTGGTCACCGACCATTGATATGAACCCGTCGTCTGATGATGGAACTTAATCACGTCTCTTCTGGGCTACCTACACTAGCTTATTCGATTACGATTGGTGAGTGGAAACAGATGACCATTTCAATCCTTTTAGAACCGCTTCGGTGGCCGCATTCTCTGAGGCGTGACTCTCGCAAAGGACAAGACGGCCTATTACGGAGATCGGGGTTCGAATCCCGGTCGGATGAGCTAAGGGTGTTTTTTCCTAAATTGTTTCCCACTCTCTCCATGGAAGTGTGGGTACACTCTAAGTTCAACCTTCCTCATCCCTAACTCATTAGAGTAATGAGTACATATGCGTATAATCCGAACGGTTAGTAAGACGTGGTGCTAAAAAACTTTTAGGTTATCCATCAATGCATATAAACCAAGAATAGCTTATATATATAAAATTTTACTTTATTAATTAAAAATTATTTTTTTTCAGATAAATAGGCTTGTCTTCAGCTAGATGCAATATAATATCATCCGAGTCACTCTTCAACATCATCATGGCGCTGGTCACTTCGCCCCACCGATGTCATCTACCACTACTATCATTTATTCCCAACTAATTAAAAAGTTTCAAGTTATACAAAAATACTATTGATACGATCTATGATTTCATTCGTAGGTGAATTTAAAATAAATCTAATATGTTCTAACATAACTAGATAGGGTTAATTCGTTGGTTTAACTCATTGATTCAAAACGACTCTTATATACCTTTATATTTTAATTCAAATTACAGTTTCTTGTTAAATATTTAACGGACCAAGTGATGACAATACAATTCACTATTATAAAATTAGGAATCTTTAGTAACGACAAATTATTACATTTTAACTAAAACATAAAAAACCAAAATCATCTTGTGTGTGTGTATGGATAGTTTCACAATGTATCAAATACGTCGTGAGATTGCAAACGTAGATTCAGCAAATCTGTATCTCTCTGTCATTTGATATCTTCTCTTTCTCTGTATATATATATATATATATCTTTCTATGTCTGTATTTCTCTCTATATGACCTGGTGGTTTAGAGGTAAGGTGTCGGACTTCTGTACTGGGGGTCTGGGGTTCAATCCACGGTCCCGACACAGTCTTATGATTGCCGCGGCGCGGCGCTAATAATAATAATAATAATTCTGTAGATCTTTCTCTGATATTCTGTCCGTACCTCTCTATGTCCTTTCCAGTTCTCTCTTTCTCCATCTCTTCTCTCTCTATCCATTCTCTTCTCGCTATCTGTCCGTTTCTTAATCTCTCTTTTTTCATCTATCTTTATTTGTCTGTTGTGTGTATTATTATGCATACTGACTTTGTCTCTCTCTCTCTATCTTTCTCTCTTCTCCAGTATTTTTCGCTGTCCTTCTTTAACTTTTTTTCTTCGGATTTGTCATTCTTCGCCTTTGACTCTCCGTCTTTCTCTTTGTCTTTACATACATACATACATACATACATACATACATACATACATACATACATACACACATACATACATACACACATACATACATACACACATACACATACACATACACATACACATACACATACACATACACATACACATACACGCACACGCACACACCTTTGTGTGTCTCCGTGGTCCTATTGGTCTCTTTCCGTCGGTATCTTATCTGTTTCTTCGTCTGTCCTCGTGTTTATATCTATCTCACACTTCGTTTGTCTGTCACGCTAACTTACTGTCTCTTTCTTTCCACGTCTCATTGTCTTTTTCTCTCGGTCTCACTATTTTTCTCTTTCTCTCTCTCTCTTTCCGTTTGCTGTTCTTCTCTTTCCTGATCACTCTATTTAAATTTTTAATTCGTGGTATTCTCTCTCAATCTCATTGTTTTTGTCTCTCTGTCTTAATTTTTATATCTTCTTCCCATTGTTTCTATATCTTTGTATCTACTCCTCCCCATTTCATTCTTCCCTGGTCTTTCTCTTTATTTCTAGTATTCATATTTCTTCTTTCCTCTATTTCAACACTTACCACTTTATTTTTAGCTCTATATCTTTTTATAGCTCTTTCTTTGTCTTTCTCCTAATCTCCGCCTCTATTTCTCTTTATTCGTCTCTCTAACTTTCTTAGCGCCTCTCTTATTCTTCGCCTCTCTCACTTTTTCCATATATTTATCTCTTTCAATCTTTTCGGTGTCACAATGTATTTTTCTTTCACTGCTTCCCGGTTGCTTACCGTCTTTTTTTATCTTTATATCTCTGTCGTACTTCCCCTGTTATCTCTGTTAAGATTTCTTCCTATGTTTCAATCTCTCTCGAAATTTTCATTTCTTTTGTCTTTAGTGGCATATTTCTCTATTCGTATTGCTTTCTTTCTATCTGTCCACAAATCTAACTGCGACAAATAGTTTTAGTTTCAACTACGTTAACTTATGTGAAATAACTTATTAATTCTAAAATATTTATTAGCAGGTGAAACCACTTCTATGATTTTAATAGTGATATTACATCAAATAAACTAACTCTAATATATTATACCAAAAATAGTTATTCGTTACTATCATTATTTATAATTATTTAAATAGTAATAACCCACTTCGGTGGCCATAGAATATAAGGCGTCACTCTTGCAGTAGAATAGATTGCTGATGACGGGGAGGTCGATGTTCTAATTTCGGTCGGGTGCACTAAGGGTGATTTTGCCAAAATTGCTTTCCATTCTCACTCCACGCAATTGTGGGGACACTTCCTCTAAATATAACCTTCATCATCCCTAAGACCATTAGCATAATTAGTACAACCTGAACACTGAGCAGGTAGTATGACCTGGTGCTAAAATAAAAAATAAAAATAGTAATACATTGCACTCTCCTGAATTTTTATTAATGCGTACGAACTTGGATTTTATAACGGTGTGCGCCTAACGGACACATCTGCCATACTATAGCATTTGAAGACAAAAATATACTCTTCCGAACTCGGAGATGGTTTTCTTTTTCTTTCAGGTCGCCGAATTTCTAACATTGCTTTGGTTCCGATTTTTATCACCTCCATTGGGACTTAAGTCATCACCACCAACATACTATTCGTACCATTAACGAGGACTAGTTTATATATAAATTGTTTAAATCATGGTGCTGAACTACTTCAAGAGGCACGTGCTATCTAAAATATAGTTTTGTTTGGACACCTCTTAGAAATGTGAATTTTAATTAAGCTTATTCTAAAAGTGAAAAAAAAAAGTATGGGTATGTTTTAGCATCTTTCCTCTGAGCACTCACTTTTGGAACCACTTTTCGCTATCGTTTATATGAGCAGCAATATCTATGGTAGAATAATGGTTTTAATTCGAATTTTGGCCAACTCTTATAACCTTGACCATAACCATGAACAATTTTTATTAAATTTTCTTCAGGAGCCACAATAATAGCAAATTAGATTCGAGAGATTAAACAGGGTATCTATCAATCATGAAAGCCACGGAAAAGTTGGGAAATTGGGGGAGTGATCACAAAAGTAACTAAAAAGTTAGTGTAAATGAAACAAAGGGCTTAAAGGCATTTTGACAAATGTATACTGATTACTTTAAGTTAAATATAACTACATCCAGATCTGCTTCGGTGGTCTCACGGTCTAAGGCAGTGATCACTAAATGGCGGTCCTCATCCGGACCGCTTATACATTTTTAAGGACCTTGTCGAGATAGCGTTAAACACAATAAATTATGCTACTCTATCTCGGTGGTGGGCGGATAGTAGACATGGAAAGCCAGCAAAATTAAATAAGTAAAATAACTAAAAGGAACAATCACGTTTTTGAATGAGAACAGTCTTATAGGGCTTAAACTTGAATCACTGTTAAATTTTTGCCAGACCGTGGAAGTATGTCGAGTTTTTAAAACGGACATCCATAAAAAATTATTGTGGACCCCTGGTCTAAGGTAATTCTCACTATAAACGGGATTGATGACCAATGATAGGGAGATTGGGGTTCGAATCCCATTCGAGTGTACTTAGGGTGGTTTTCCTAAATGGTGTCGCACTCTACATCCATGCAAATGTGAGTGCATTTATTCTAAATTTATCCTTCCTCATACATAGCATATACGTGTAAATATGTGGATAACTCGAATTGCTGGTGCACAAAACTACATTCAGGGATGAAAATACAAATACAGTGGAACCTAGATAATTCGAAACATTTTGAATCATCCAAAGATTTGAATTGAACAAGTTTCTTAAAAGTAACTGAAAAAAAAACCACAGTTGAGTTTGCAACCAAGCTCAAAAAGTTTATTTAACGTATTTGGACATAATCTGTTCACAATTTATTTAAACATCAGAGATTTTAATCTGTTTTCCTGATTTAAGTTTCTCAGTCTTAGTGTAAGATTTTATTTGATTTATTGACTGGAAAATTTATACAAATCACCAGCTATAATTTTTTCAACCAACAATCGTCTGTAGAAATGTTTTAGGTTCTTAATTATTCCTTTGTCCATAGGTTGAATAACCGATGTCATATTTGGTGGGGGGAAAATTAGCCTTTTTCCAAAAGGGAACTATGTAATGAACTGTCAATGAATAAAAGGATTGTCCGATTTTGTTTGCCAAACTGTTTGTCGATTTTTAAAAGCAATTTTTCAAACAGATCACCTGTCATTCATGCTTTTCTGTTTGACTTGTATTCCACTGGCTTCGATTTTATATTTTTGAAGCAACTTGGGTTAGCTAATTTTCCTATCATTTCCTATTATTTTCATAACCATTCATATTTTCCCCAACTAACAGTATTGTTCTATCATTACTAAACTTTCCCCCACTCCACCGTTCACCTTTAAATGCAATTGTTTTGTCAGGAGTACATTTGTAAAAAGTTCCTGTCTCATCGACGTTAAAAATGCTTTTTGGTTCTATGTCCTGGAGCATTTCTTTCAAGTCTCCCTTCTAATTATCGGCAGAACGCACATCAACAGCACCACTTTCACCACATACAACTATGAAGGAAATTCCGTTTCGTTGTTTGAAACCATCTAGCCACCCTGCACTCGCTTTGACGCCTAGTTTTTCCAAATTCAGATGCTAAATGTTCAGCCTTTTCTCTAAGAAGAGGGCTGCTCACTGGGACTTTCTTATCTCGCGTTTGTTTGAACCATTTCAGTACACATTTGTCCACATATGGTTTTTCCGGTTCACTTAATCTTTTCCTATCTTGTCCACTTTCATTTTCATTGCTCATTGTCCCCCCCCCCCAAAAATGTTGAAAGTGTGTTACGGGGAATTCCGAAGGGATTTGCAATTTCTGATTTCTTTTTCTCTCTTTTCCACTTCCTTTATCACCGCTAATTCGAATTAAAGTCGATTTCAAATTACGGACTTTCGAATTTGTTAGGTTCCACTGTATTATATAATTAAAGGTGGGCTACTTGAGGCAAGATCTATAAAGATTAATTTTTTACAATTATTATTTAGTAATTAAGGGCTAGTAGGATTTAATTGCACTATATTCAATGAAACATACGGTATAATTATTGGATAGTTGTTCATTTTTAGGTCATATCCCTATTTTTCACAAAGTCATGGAAAAATCATGAAGTTGGTTTACTCGTTCTTGGTAGTCATCTGGATGAAGTGGTATTTTTGTGTTTTTTCTCAATGTATTTTAAATGCACAGAAAAATAACTCTGATTATAATTTTTATAGCAAGACTATTTTACTGCAGTAAACCTTTTCATTTAAAATATATTAATTTACAAGGGAGCATAAATGTTGTCAGACTCATGCGTTTGTAATTAAGTGTAAATGGCAAACACAATGTATGTTTATAGTTTAATAAAATCTAAATTATATGGCTATATTGTTCATTTAACAATTCTTACTATACTCTTCATTTATATAGTTGAAAATATAAGGATTAATATCCTTAATATAACTTACTAACTGAATTAATGTTTATAATTAGCTAAACATACTTTTTTAACAACCTGAAACTTGGACAAACTTTTGCACAAGATTAATTAAACCATCTCGCCTGCCATTGGTTAAGGTTAACGTTATTTATAGTGAGATACTAATAAACACTGTTTTATTTCCTTTTTATATTTCATTTATGATACTTATGATTAATTAAAGAGTAAACATCTTAGTTGTTATCAGTTAAACTGTAATGTATTTATGGTTTATGAGTGTATATATGCATTCACTTTAATGTATTTGGACATTTTAAATTATTTCTTATTTGTTCTTATACCTTCTTTCCGATTTAAAATAATGTGTCTCCAAAGGGGAAGTTTTCTTTCAAAGGTGGTGAGGGTATTTAATTTCTTTTCCATTACATTTCCTCTCTTTCTTTATGATAACCTTTCCCCTTTTACATGCCCCTATTCTTGTGTTTTGTCATGAAATTTTACCTACCCCTGCTTCCTTTTTTGTAATTTTTTGTTTTGTTCCCAAAGAGAACAGCTTTTTACGCTTTTCACTCTCTCCTCTAGGGTTCAAATAAAATAAACCAGTGTTGAGAGATTAAATAACAGAGGTCTACTTTCTTTACGAGGCAACCATTAATTCATCCTCCAGTGTCAACATTGTTAAGTGTGAACCGTGTTCCTCCTTTCTTTGTTAAAATAACATTGTTTACTTTCTCTTTGTTTCTATAATTCTTTCTTGTATTTTCATCTACATATAAGATTATGTGTATCAAATATGAAAAAAGACAACATCTTCAAGTAATTTAATTCCAAAAAGATTTTCAATTTAATTTTTTTAGTTAATATTACACTAGCTTTTCTGATATTTGAATATATCGTTGCATTAAGTTTTTGTTTCACAGATATGCTAAATTATTTAGATAATAACCCAACTCACATTAAATTGATTCTTAAAACCTGATACGTATGTTCCAAAAAGCGGGGACAACTACATGGCGTAGTAATTAAATTCAAATTCACTATACTACCATGATTATTTTTTATTTCTATGAACATTATTCTTGCACACATATTTTCCAACTGTAAATGTAACGTTATGTTAGAAATAAATAGTTCTGGTATATTAATAGCATGGTTTAATTTATTTATTATGGTTAATAAACCTCACTCCATTTTATATATGTGAGCCTTTTATTGTTAATTCATTGTATGCTCATTTTACCCATTACCAAACACCCATTCTCTTAGTTGGGAGCCTTAAAGTCAAATATATTATCGTTTTATTAGCCTGATAAAATCTTAAATATCTTATACAGTCAATTTGAAAAATAAAATACTAGGATCTGACTAACCTTTTAAATCCCCAATTTTCTAGACACCCTTTATCACGTTATACAAGGGAGAACTGGAATTGAATGACTTAAAGAGGGCAATACGTTCGCGTTAGAACATAAGGTAAATTAAGTAGTTTATTAAGGAATATAATTAAATAATTCTAAAAGTATATTGATTTAAAAGGACCGCACTAGTGGTCACAGGTTCAAAGACACCTGTCTCGTAATATATTATTGCAGGTGACAAGGAGGTCGTTCGTGTACACTGAGTGTGTTTTTCCACTCTTGAATTTTCACTATAGTTTTCCTGGTGACATACTGCCTCGTGCACTCCCATCTCGTGCCATAGGGAATCTATACCAGAATTTGTCCAATCTTGTTCACAGAACAAGAAAAAATAATCTATTACGGCTTTGAATCACTCGCAACTTTTTCTATCTCCTCTCCCCACCCCCGTCTAGTTTGAAGTGTTTCCCTATCATACATTGGGGGTAGGAACAATATTTAAAGCGTATAACCCGAATGGGTAATAAGACGTAGTGCTAAAAAAAAGGGCTATATTTTAAAATAAATATTGTGATGTAGAGATGGAATACAAGGTTAAACACCTAAATTATTACTTTTTGTACGCATGAGAGTGCCAAATGGAACTTACTGCTGTAAAATAAAAGAGAAACAGTTAAATTCACTATTTTATTTTAACAGATAACTCTTTTCAAACGGATGCAAAGTAATGAATCCTAGTCAATTAATAATATAAATTCTAGTAATTAATATCCTAGGTACGGGCGGGACCTGGACATGAAATTTAATTCAAAACTAATTTTTATTGGCAAACCTCTAATAATAAATTAAGAATTCTAGTACACTTCTACAAAAATATAAAAGCTTAATAATTGGCAATTTATTTGACAAGATATGTTGCATAATTTTTCACGTCCATGTCCCCTCTTTACAATTTAACAGCGTAGGTTAAGGGGAAGGCCTGTAAACGCTTACAAACACTGATTTTTCCACCAACAAGCTCTGTGATGGCTTTATATACTTCTGACGTCTATTTACTGGGGCCACGTACAGTTCTAGTCGTCTCGTAACTGTAATATATTGTATCTTCTTTTAGGATTTTACCTACTCGACAATATTTGGTTTGGCTTTACCAATGCTCCTGTTTAGACAAACCGTGCCATACTTCAACTGCGTTGGTGGTCTTGTGTCGTTCTTCATAGTAGACCCACATGCCATTTACTACATCATTCTCTAACCATTGTTCCTCAAAGTAATTGTCTCACATGAAGGAGATGATTCCATTATATGAATCCACCATCCGTCAAATAGATGGGATATGGGCCAGGGCTGCGTACATCCTAACATATTGCCTCACTTCATGATTGTTCTCAATGTACATATTAGTCATACCAAGGTCCAAAATAGGTTAACTATCCCTGTCCCTGTTTTCTCAAAAAATGCCATTATACGATTTTCTAAACCATCATTGAAGAGAAAATCAATCGATAAACTTCTGGGTAGTATTATTTCTCTTCGGATTAAATGGCGCATATGTTAAACCAAGAGCATCGACTCTCTGTCTTTACAAATTAAGATTTAAGGTGATTGGCCCTTTTGATTTGGCGTGGAAATGCAGAGGCATGTAAACAAACGGTTTTCTTCAAGAATTGTTATTGTTTTATAATTTTCTTTTCGGAAACGGTTTGTTCAAGAATAGAATAATGTTGATTAAGTTATACTTTTTATATACACACCTCCTCTCTAATTTTAACAGTAATCAAATAACAATAATTTTGACAATTTTCAATAGAAAACTTACAGCTGCATAACAAAAAATAAGAAAATGCAACACCTAATAAACATTGATACATTATCTTAGAAGAGGTGTTGAAAATATTAATATAAAAATTTCACTCGTTCTCGAGAAAACTGACGAATGATTTTTCCGCAAGACCTGTCCAGTAGCTAGCGACAGATACGTTTTCCATGATCCATCAGTTCTTGTTGGTGCGGAAGGATACTTTGGTTGTTTGTGAAGCCACGCTACGTCTTTTACCCTCCCGCCCACTATCCCACAAAATAGGTTTTAGACTTACACTCGACAGGGCCAAGGGTCATAAGAGCGTTCATAATAACAGGCCCAACTTGGATCCTGGCTCGCATCTCCTTTTGTCTGTGCGTGTGTGTGTTTGTGTGCACCTCTCTTTACTCTTGATCTCCATTAATTTTTAATCAGAAATGATCAACGTCCAATAATATTGGTGTAAATTTACGATTTCCAGCTGACTGTATCAGAGTTGATTGGTACCTATGTGATGCACGGTCTTAATTTATATTAATTGTGGAATTACTGTCATAAAAGTCAATCCTGCATTCATTGCTCCATAAAATTCCTGTTATGTATTTGAGGAATAGCTGTCATCCTCCTTCGAACAAATTTTTTACGGTTAAAAATACATTTTTCGATTTCAAGCTTAGCAATTTCAAGCACACACAAAAGTTTCCTTTCATTGACGATAGTTTTCACCGTCATTGGTAATACAACTTGGGCAAGGCCGATCAACACACCTCCAGCGCTTCGAATTCTTGTTTTATCTTTTGAATGTGTATGTCCTCAATAAAATATTGCGGATTTTCCACAAATTGTATTCAAACTACTCATATTGCCAACGTTCAACATCCGGGTCAAAATAGCGTTTCGCCAAAAAATTATTGTGCGCTACTTTTAGAGTTGCACTTGTATTTATTATTATAGTGGGGTAAGAAGCTTTATTCAATGTTACATATTTTCACATTACTATATATTTTAACTGATTTTGCAACGTATTTTGTAGGTTAATAGTACATACAAATCCGGCCCAGCTTTCAACTTAATATTCTATAATATCAGAGAATTACATATATATATATATATGGAGGATTCTGTACAGGGGGCGATGCCCCCCTGTCTTACCCGGTTCCGCCACCCATGATTTTGTACCCAGGATAAATGTCTAGAAACCTGTGTACAAAACATCTCCAAACCAAGAAAAATGCATTGAGACTCGTGTCTCTTCTCGGAGCGATATTCTCCGGATTACATTCCTTCACGCTCATGTTTGCCTTAGTCTAAACTCGGGGAGTTTCTCACCAATAAACACCCGACTAACCCGCATCGATGGACACGTGGAATAAATGCTTGGCGTACCTAGTCTGGATTTCTGGGGACAGGAAGGTCGAGGCTCTAATCCCAGTTGGGTTTAATGAATTTACAAAATATTTGTTTTCCCATATCCACCTCCACAAATGTGGTTACATTTATTATTAATTATAACTTATTCATCCTTACCCGATTATCGTAGTTAAAACGCGTCTAGCCTGGATGGATAGTAAAACGCGGTGCAATAATATATCCGCCAAGAAACCGCCCGACTCAACTACTCAGGACCGGTCTTATCACTACCGGATGAATATTGCGATTAAGAGTTTAAATCTAACAACCAGGTAAAGGTTATCAGCCACTTTAATATTTGACGAGTATTATGAACTGAATTTATCTCCCGAATAGCTATCTGTAGGTATTTTTATGCAGAAAATGCCAGGTTGGTAATGGTTTTACTGGTTCGCGCATGCGTATAAACCCTGCTGCTACCGCTCTAACCTAGCGAGTGACTACAAAGCTCAACATTTGTAAATAATGACGGCTAAACGAGTGCGAGGAAACAGATGGCGTCACGTGGGTGCAGTAGATGTGTTGCAAGTACTAATTTCGGTTTCTACCAAAATGTGGTCAATATTTTGATACAACGTTTACAAACTTTAATTTATTGTACTCAAATTTAAATAATTTGTTCTTAACTATAACTCTACAAATAGCTTGTTAGTTTTTAGAAAAGGGTAACTAAACACGTGAACCAAGATTTAAACCTAAAAACAGATTCTAATAGGCAAAACCCCATGAAAAACAACGCGTCACAATGGCAACGCCCATTTTAACTTCCAGATATAAGTTTTCAGTTACTTAAACCTCCCGATAAAAAAGTAATGGATAAATACATTTTATCTGGCAGATAAATGCTATCTGGCAGTCATAAGACGCACTATCGACCAGATAAAAATATTTATTGGACAGATTAATATTTACCCAGTAGTCAGAAGACCGGCCCTTATAATTATTTACACTACGCATCTTAGCTCAATTAGTAGCGAGTCTGCTTACTAAGTTAAGCGTCCTGGGTTCAATACCAGGTACTGCCGAAAAAAATTATCATTAGTGAAATATGGGCTTCCCCTTTCGCGGTGATAAATTAACGATTAGGGGCTGGGTGTTGTGTCTGTTCTAGAATTAAGCTAGTTTATAAGTCTTGTGCTGATCTTATCAGTCGATTCAGAAAGTGCACGTCAAATGCCTCAATTAAACACGACTAACCCGCATCGATGGACACGTGGGCTAAAAGTTGTGTTTACCTAGTCGGTTTTTCCGGTAAGTATGAGGTATGGGCCTGAATCCCGCTCGGGTGAACTTAAAGTAGGTTTTACTAAATGCTTTTTCACTCTCCTTCCACGCTAGTGTGGGTACACTACCTTTAAATTCAACCTTCCTCATATCTACCACATTACCGTAATTTGTAGATTTGTGTAGAACCATAACGGTTAGTAAGATGACAAAAAATAACCACAATGAAACCACGCATCAACAGTATTTCCTCATACACGACGGATACGCGTCTAGCAAGTGGTAAGAGTTGTTGTTAAACTCACTAAACCGGTTACGTTAAAAATATAATATAGTTTATAATTATCAAGTGAATCATTGTTTCTTTTCATTTTCATTATCTATTAAAAAAATAACTTTTCACACACATACAGAATTAACATTAACAAAGTATTATATTCATTCTGTATTATACATGTTATACTGGTATTATAAATGTTTCAAAACCACTGGCAAAAAACGAACAGCACCTTAACTTTGCGTGATCCTCTTTATGCCACCACCCTCCCCTCTACAGTGAGTTATGTTCTAGCGGTACCGATCATTGACATAAAATATATAACCCAAGAAATCAGGAGAGAAGGTTGAATTTTACGGAAATTAATCATCATTCGCCCGGGGAATGGAAATTCCAGCGAATCGCATCTTTATACAACTTGTAGGCTTCTGGGCCAGATTCGGTTGTGCTAACCCTTCACATACTCACCCTCGCCTCTTACTAAAGGAGTCGTTCTTTATATGAAAACTGTCATGTTTGTTAGAAGACACGATGCAAAGAATTTATTAAGGGTGTTCGAAGATAACGTTTTAAAAATGAAGCTATATTGAAACAAAACTTGAAACATAATAAGCAAAGTTGAAGTGTAAGATATGTTTTTGTTGTTGTCATATAACACTACCTTTAAATACTTATTTATTCACTCATGACATCTAGAATAAATAGAAAGGTTTAGATAAAAAACAAATAACATATTATTTTATATTCTGAAAATTGACACCTGGACACAGGAGTTGAACCCGAGACCATTGGCTTAGTACGCCCACGCTCTAACCACTGAGCTATCCAGGAGTCGTCCCGTTCTCAAGGTCATTCTTCACTCTTATTTTAAGGCAGAGTCTATGATGGACTTAAGGAAATCGTCGGTTACAAATGTGGGATTTCTAATATTATCACAAGCTATCAGATAACCCAGCCATCTGCGACTCGGTAGTTTGCTTATATTGATGCCACATTTACAATTATTATAATTGTAAAGGGATGCTTATATTAAGAATCAAATAGCCGAAGCTATTATGTAAGCAATTAGTAAGGGAATACACTGCTCAGATATCATGCTTACACAATAGCGTCGGCTATTTGATTCTTCATATTTTATGCTGACATTTGAATTTATCTTCTGTACTAAAATACACTTGTAAATTTGTCATTAATAATTCCAGCGAGATAAAATATTGAATACTAAATCTTGGATACGTGTGATATAAATTGAATGTAATTAAGGAAGATAACACAACTAAAAAGCTTTGTATACTAAATTTTCTTTGCTTCGTACCAGAGACCGTCAGCTAAAATTTGGAAGGTATTTTAATTTTCAACAAAATATTGTAGGGGATATTGAATATAACGTTGAATCTCTTTAGAGTGGCACCCTTGGGACATAAGTACTGGACCTCAGAAATTGCCTGAACACAGAATTCGACTCGTGAGAACCCTTTATCTACAGACACTTTATGCCTAGGCCCTGCGCTTGCCTTATCATTCTACATACTTTTTGCTGTGTCATTCAAGGTAAAATAAAGCTTAAAACCTAAAATAACACAACGCCTTTAACAACGCTTGGTTTTATGGAAGATATAAATAAGGGCCAAAAATACAGTCGTAATACAAGCCAAAAGAAGAATGTATAACCAAAACACACTGCGACAGATGTAAACAACTTTGGTGCCATTTGTACTGCTGATAGCACCGTCCTGGTGGCCGCCCCTCAAACTAATGGTGGAAGATTCAAAACGTGCCGGCCTAAAGAGTTTCAATTGTATTATACATGGCGTCTACCATGAAATTCAAGCACATACAATCTGTACAGTGGAGTTTCATGGTGGACACTCTGTAATCTATTTTCATTTGCGTACTTACCTGCTTTATCTATGCTTACGCTATACACAAGTCGCTGTTAAAATATTCTTTAAGTATCTTTTATAAAAAATGTGATTTGTTGAAATATGTAATTTAGTGAGATGTTCCAAATTTGTAGATAGTATAATTATCGAAGTTTACTTCTTCCTTAGAAATGTTTAGAAGATGCGAAGGTTATTGCGATTGGCGAAGTCAAAGCAAAATATATATTTGACCTTAGACTCTTTCGAAGCTTGGTACGCCCACCAGCACACGAGAATTTTCTATGAGTGAGAGCGAAAGGACTACCTATTTTGTCGAAAAGGTTTTTTTACACACCGTTCAGGGCTCTTTTACATGCCACAATCTACATGGGACCGACGACTTTACTAAGGATTTTTATCGCTTAAGAATAAACCCTTTACCCCAGATGGTTTTTAACTCACTAACCTCGAACCCTTAGGCGAGATCTTTACCCCAAGACCGACCTGTGGTTTGGTCACGATACGGTGGAACAAATGTTGGTTTTCTTTAATTTGAATTTTCATTTTCTCTTACTTGCAGATATTGGTTCATTGTTTTAAAATGTATTTTTTTTATCTTAAGTCACCTAACGAGCAGGCCTATTCCTTCTAGCCTTTAGGTCTACCTTTAATCTTCCTCATCTCATTCGATGGCATTATCACACTGAACAACAATGTTCATTCGCAAGATTTTTAATTTGTAGGATCGAAATGTAACTTGAGAAACAGTTTCTCAACCCTTTCATGGAAGGAAATTATTTATATCAAGGCGTGCGGATGTTTTTGGAATGAAACTTTCTAGTAAACTCCATTGCAAAAACATAGATTTTATAGTTTATATGTTTTTAAAATTAATTATATATACAACATACATAAATGTAGAATGAGGCTGGTAAGGAAATAAGTTTAGAAGCGAACGTTGAAAGGGCTTAGTTTATGATCACAGAGAGAACACACATGGAGGACGATAATTAAGATCTTATTGTGAACATGTAATTTGACATGGTTAGCGAGTTTAATTATTTAGGAACAATTGGAACTAGAAATAACCCTCTTCGATGGCAGCATGGTCTAACGCACTACTCTAACATGAGACTAGACTGCCGATGACGGGGATATCGAGGTTCGAATCTCAGTTGGGTTTACTAGGGGTGGTTTTATTCAAAATTATTTGTCACTCTTCCTCCACGCAAATGTGGGTACACTTCCTATAAATATAGCCTCCCTAGTCACTTAAATCATTGGTGTAGTTAATACATAAGTGCAGAACCTGAACAGGCAGCAAGACGTGGTGCTTTTAAACAAGAAACTACCAATAAAAATATTAGATTGTAAGTTCAGAAAATAATACAACCGGGAAATGCATACTATTAATCGGTCAGTAAATTGTTAACATTTGGACTGCTGTCAAGGAATGTTGAATTCATAATATACAAAACAATGGTTTTACCAGTTCTCTGTGGTTTTGAAACATGGGTCTCTTGCCTTACATGACGAAAACAAAATTAGGATGTTCGAAAACAAGGTGCTTAGGAAGATATTTGGTAGTTGAGGTTATACACTGATGAGTTACATATCTTGTGCTCATCACAAGCATTTGCTAGGATAATAAAGTCTCGTAACCTACGTTGGACCGGACTTGCAGCAGGAATGGGAGATTCTGGAACTTTGTTCAGGGTATTAATAGGAAAACCCAATGGGAAGAGAATCATACGTAGATGGGAGGATAACATTAGAATGGACCTGAAAGAAATAGGGTGAAATGAGGTGGAATGGATAGAACTAGCTCAAGATAGGGAAGGATTGGTGGCGTAGTTTAAAAGTGCGGTAATGAACTTTCGAGTTCCTAATACCATGGTAAGTATATAATTGTTTAAGAAAATATGCAAATATATTAATTCTATCCCCTAAAATTGATCGAAATATGCTCTAAAAGTGAATAAGTCTGAACTATGCTTTTATATTTAATATGTAAATGATATACAGTGTTTTAAATTTTTAACCATTCATGAATTTAAATCAACCCTAGAATAATCCATATAATAAGCTTCTAAACCTGGGTATGGACTTATTAAATTTTTAACAACACATCTAATACTATTCACCTAGGCCTGCAGCCCTAATTGTAACTTATACCCCACCTGGTAACGAATGAGGATATATGGCCTCTTTAGTAGGCCACCCCAAATACTGATTCACGAGGTTGAAATTTAATTTAACTATATTAAACCAGGTGTGTTGCTAAAATATAAATAAAATACATTCCAGTAAGGTAAGTTAAAAATGTGAATATTTAAGCAATAAACTTATTCTCGTGAATGTATTACACAACTTATATATATTTTTTTAGTATATATTGTTGTGAGGAACATATTTGAGAAAATAAATTTTGCCCTCTAGTTATGTGAATATAGTAAACTTAATATTATATTGCTTGGAAAAAATTGCGAAAATGAGTCTGGTGCTTTTGATTTTAACTATTTTGTTACTCATATCAAGTTATGCTATTAAATGTTAAAGTTATCAAGCCTAAAGTACTAAGATATGCAAATGTAATTTTAAGAAACTGCATTGACACACATTTGAAGTGAAGGTGAGGTAAGGGGGTCAAACCCCATTAAATAAAAAATAACTTCATTGTAGCTGTTAGGGATTGATACCCGACCCGACGACTTTCTTAAATATCCCATCTCGAAATGTTGTATTTCCTTGACGTTTATCAAAAGAATAGGGCCGCATTGTATGATGGTGCGGGCCGCACAATATCATTGATATGGACATTTTATGTAGTCCGCGAGTTTTACATGTCTGCTTGAAGCTGGGTCCACACTTGTATCATATCCCCGTTGCAATCAGGGCTCGAGCATTTAGCGATACACACGGACACGTGTGATATGAAATATCAGCAGATTCGATACTCTTTCCGCTGCACTCATTGATATGACCCATAATTACCATCATTCATATGTTCATGACCCGCGGCAGTGGTCGGTTCGTAGCACGTCCAGGCAGTGGTATCCTCACTCGGTAGCTTCCTTTTATGTGAAGGTGAAATACCGACTAGAAGCAGGCCAAAGCGATCTGATAACGCCTATCGCTCTCATGATCGCGTCGAGAATAGAGAGTCCCTTTCAAAATGACATGTTCAGGATGAGCATTGGGGATACGATACGAGAATCTGATACCTGGCATAAGAACACTCGACCACCGAAGCGGATTTCACCCAGTTATTATCCATGATACGTGCCTGATCGGGATTGGAACCCCAGCCTCAAAAGACTCCTCAGGCATGAGCTCTCCTGCTGCTTGAGATTTAAAAATATCCATAATATTCTTTGCTTTGCTCTATGGTAACCTATTCAGTTGGTTCATATGGTTGCAATAGAGAAGAGGGGTATTCTAAGTAAAGTAATATACTTGCCTACTTACTCTATGATATTAATAACTTGAAAGTTCATTGCCGCACTTAACAAAGTATGCCAATCATCCCTATTTTGATCTAGTTCTATCCAATCCACTTCATTACACCCTATCTCTTTCAGGTCTATTCTAATGCCATCCCCCCATCTGCATCTAGGTCTCCCCAATAGCTTCTTCCCTTTGGGTTTGCCAGTTTACACCTTGAGCACGGTTTAGAATCTTCCATTCGCGCTGCCTTTCCTGCTCACTGTATTCTACTAGACTTGGTTATCCTAACGATGTCTTGTGATGAGTACAGACTATGTAACTCATCATTATGTAACCTTCTCTACTTACCAGTAACCTCGTCTGTTTTCAGACCAAGAAAGTAATATAAATTGTCACAATTGTAATCTCGATAAGATTAGTATCATCGTTATTATTTTATGTATCGTTATAGTACAAAAAAAACTTTCCGTTACTAAACTAATTTACATTGTCATTTTGAATTAGAGTCCTATTATGAATTTGTTCGTAACTTTGATGAATTGTACGAGTTTAAAGTGGCTTGTTCATAATCTTTAAGTGTTCAAACATGTTAACAAGAAAACCTCTTCACTTTCAAGTAGGTATACGTGCAAATTCTTATAATTTGGGAGGAGCAAAGATTTTGAGTGATATTCGCGATGTGCAAATATATATTTTTTACCGCTATCTATAAAACTTTTTATTTTAACAATCGGTGACTGGAAAATATCTATATACAGCCGAACTTTGTTAAAACGATAACCAGTGGACCGACCAAATTTCCTCCTTGGAACTATTACTATCTATAACAGCTATGAGTCAAATATCTCACATTTTTTAATCCTCAATAATTTGATAGATGGCTACTGATCCAAAGGTCCTGTGTTTGGTCCCCGGTGCTTCCAGAATTTTTCTTTGAAGCAGAGGGTCTGAAACGGGGTCAAACTCGGCCTCCTGAGGACAGACGATGAGCTACTTTAATACATAAGTAGCAGCTCCTGTCTCTAAAACTGAGATTAACGGCCGAAGGGCTCGTTGTGCTAACCACATGATACCCTTTATCCGCAAATGTTGGCTTTAGCACCGCTTACGGGGACGGCCGCTCGGTCGGTATAACACTCTTGAGGGCTCATACGGCACACCATGGAGGTTTTTTTTATAGAAACATTAGATAGACAAATATAAATTTAATTACATACCTACATATTTGTAATAAATAAAATAATAGAATACAGTAGTAGGAAAATAGTAGAGCATGCATAAATAAAAGCACACTTCAATATGTCGATGTTATTATAACATCTTCCTCATGAAGTAGTAGTAGTAAGACTCGTACTACTTTTACTTCCGGAGGAAGATGCTATAAATGAATAAATATATATTGAAGTGTGTGTAAATATGTATTAGTGTTTTACTTTTATTTGTGCTCTTCTTTTTTCCTACTATTCTATCATTTTTTTTATTACAAATTGTTTTTGCTCCATGCACTTTATTTTATACATACCTACATTTTTGTATTAATATCCTTGTATAAACTACAATGCACTTAATACTAAACACAATCATTATTCTTCCACTATTTCGATACTGTTGAAGAGGAGAAAGAAAACCTTTTATACATTAACAATTTTTTTCTTACCACGCTCTGACTCACGAATAATTTAGACTCTTTCGCGACTCAAGAAACATTTTCTTTCGTCAGTACAGTAGGCATGTTTCTGACGGAATGGTTCGTTTCTAACTGATTTTACAATCCGGGTAAGTGCGGAATCAGGACTGGAGGAAACTAGTCACTGGAGAGGTGCGCAGAGTAGGGGCGGTCCCCAAGGACAAGGAAACAATAAGTGTATACCCCTGGTTGAGATTTCTTTTAAGCTGAACGCAGGGATAAATAGATCTTCCTCAGCTATGAAGAGTAAAGAGGATTGCTCTTCAGTTGTGAAGAGGAGTGAGGAGGATCTATGCTATAGGCCTATATATATGTATATATATTTTTTCCCCTTTAGCACCGCGTCTTACTACCCGCATTTGCGTGGAGGGATAGTGGAAAACCATTTTGGAAAAAACCCCTTTTGTACACGACAGAGATTCGAACCTTGATCCCCCCCGTCATCGGCATTCTAGTCTATTGTGAGAGTATTGCCTTGAACTACGCGGCCACCGAAGTGGGTTTATCTATGCTATTTATTATTAGCACCGCGTCTTACTACCCGTTCGGGTTATACGCATCTATGCTATTCCTATGGGAAAAGTTGACTCCGTTTGTTATACGGAATTCCTCAAATATAATGAAAAAAATACTTGAGCGTAGTTTTTAAAATTAAATTCCCCACTGAAATATGTACAGTAACTCAGGTACCCGCACTAAATTTTAATATTCTTTTCATTTCGTAAAAAAAACAACTTAGTCCTCCGTGTAAAAGCTTCGAGAAACAACACTAATTGCGGGAGAGTTTTTTTTTTTACTAATAGGCTCTATGGCTTAAGCTGTTTGTTCTAGTAAAAAAAAATGCGAGTAAATTACAAAATAATGTGTCATCGTTTGTTTGGCGAAGAAAAAAAAAAAACATAGTAAACCATCCCATAGCACTTTGTCAAGGTGAAAACCTGGTATGCTATATGGCCGTATCCAAAGGAGGAATAGGGTGGAGGTTTCATATTCCCTTATCCAAAATGGCAAATAAAATAATATAGCAATAGTTTGAGATAATGTGTAGCTAAAATTAAATTAATATACATATATATTGCTGTTTAGAGACGTGTTGACACATGCAGGCCATTAACGCCTTAAATAATGATTAAATACATAGAAAATTACCATAGAGAGAACTATATAGATACTACACCTTCTAGAAATTGCAGGTTATATACCACATTAAATGGACAATACAAGGAAATAAAGTCCACTCTAAATGTTGAAAATTACTCTCAATATGAGATAAAGTCCCTTAGAAGCATTTCTTAGGAGTGGAACTCAAATGGAATTTGAAATATTCGCCTGGCGAACAAAACGGAGTAAACGAATGACTATCCGAACTGTCGCGTTGCAAAAAGCGGCCTGGGAAAATAGGGGCATGTTTGCGAAACGCCACCAAAATTTGATACCCACTAAGGTGAGCATCGCAAAGCGCACACACGGGGGAGGGGGGACTCCCTCTTAATAAAAACCGATGGGTCAGTGAAGTATGCACGACGCGAAGTCTTGTCACGGTGACCTCCTCTTTTAAATTTCCGTATAGAAGAAGGCCATAGCAACACACTGCCCCTGAAGGGCCGCAGTTTGTTTTGAGAAGGGGTCAAAACCCACTGCTCGTTTGTTAGTGAAGAAGATCTGACAAAGGGCAGCAATAATTTTCGATGGAGTATTGTCGATCTGTACTGTAAAGAGTTTTTTTTTACATATTTTAAAACGTTCTTGTTATTTTTTGTTTCTATAGATTTAAAAAAATAAAATTTATAGTATCAACAATTTTTTAATTTATTTTTTAATAACTATGTAAAAATATTGGAAATAATCTTATTATAATCTATTTTATTCCCTCTGACAACCATTTCTATATTTTGCCTCCTCCTCCCCACCGAAATCCTAGTTACTGTCATCTGTCCTTGGTCTTTTTTAAGTAGACAGTGAAATGTTTCAAAATTGATTCAGGAAAGTTCAATTTTTCTTTTAGGTAAGCATGGATGACTAAGTTAAAGATGACAGTTGGAAACGTTGGTCATTTCTTTTTATTCACACCACATTGGTTCAAAGAAATCGTCAACCTAAAGTTGACGTAAGAAAAAAAAAATACATTACCTTCTTGGATCTACTATTATCAATCAATACGCCATATTCTATTTTGTAGGTTTCACGATTACACACAATTTCTATCACAAAGCAAACTTAAAGAGTTCAAAAGATCTCGTTTTTCCCCTAACTTGTTTGCAACATGAAGTGGGTTGTGTTTTAAAATTCTGGTGAGTAAAGTGTACATATTACTAGTTGGCTAGTTTGTTTGATTTTTATTGTTAGAGTGAGACTATATAAAATATGGAGCGCTGAATGAAGTCAATCAACATCTTAAGGGCCATATCCATAGTCATACTTAGTGCGCCTCAAGTTCGGCGCTATATTAAATACAAGATGACACCTACCTAGACCAGAATGGATTGGGTCAGTTACAAATGCGAAATTGGCCCATTTCATTCTAGTTTAGGTAGGTGTTGTCTTTTATTCAGTGCAACGCCGAACTCGAGGCGCACTAAGTCCGACTATGAAACTGGGTTTTATTCGATTCTAGGTATGTACCGTCTTTTATTTAGTTTTTATCCTCAATTGAGGCGCACTCAGAATGACTTGAGTCTGGTCATATTTGAAGCGGTCAACATAGCTGAGCTAATATTTACCTACGGTTTTGTATTATTATTAGCACCGCGTCTTACTACCCGTTCGGGTTACACGCACTTACACTAATGTGTAATGGTAGGGTGATTGTGAGATGAAATGAAGGACCTACAGTTTAACGTGGAATCCGAACCACGGTGGAGGCCTGGCATTCCTCACATTCACAAGTTGTGATTAATACACATCTTGTCAGAGGTGAAGGAAGGGTTTGGAAATCAGATAAATCTGTGCCGGGACCGGGGATTGAACCCCGGCCGCCAGCCCTACGGTTTTGATCTGAGCAAATTTGGGCTCGGTTGCAGGATAAGGAAAACTCGTGCTTGTTGCTTTCGTTAAAATAGGCGATATAAAGTTCAAGAAGATATCTCAATAACTGTGAAAATATATATTTAAAACACTATTTTAGTGTTCATTCACATTGTCCACTTCTTTGAATTAAAATAAATGTTTTCTTAAATTAGTTGATAATCACATGATTACGGTTTTATTGATTATTTCTTAAAGCTTACTATTTCAAAATTCTTTGCCTCACATTCTTTCAAGACCCAACATACCATTCGTCACACACATGCAAATGAATTATTTTGGCGTTGATACTTCATGAAAAAAGGTTTTATTCAAAATATGCTAGAGTCCTCTCGCAATTTTTGGCCTACAATGCTAGGTATACACTTTTTAGTTTATTTTAATTAAGTACGTGACCATTTGGTTAAGTTTATAATTGGGATTTTGAAGGCATTTAAATAAACTGCAATTAAATTTACATGCATGGATGAAGCGAAACAGTGAGGTAAAACCGTCTTAATTTTGCAGGTATCTTTGCTTTATCCTGAAAAGTTAGCAAGCTTACCTTGCATAGTTACATTCTGGCAAAGTTTATAAGTAATATTATAGGTCGCCTCGGTGGCGTAGTTGGATAACACGCTAGTTTCGTGTTGAGCCAGACTGCAGAGGACTGGAAGATCTAGGTTCGAATCTTGGTCGGGTGAACTGGGGGTGGTTTTTCCTAAATAGTTTTCCACTCTCCCTCCACGTAAATACTTGTTCATTTCCTCTAGATTTAACCTTCCCAATTCTTAATCCATTAGCGTAATTAGTACTTAGGCGTATAACCCGAACGTTATATTATAATGATCCAAGATATGGTTGGTTGAAATACGGACCACCCAAAGAATTAGCTCCCCTCCAAATGGAAAAACTTTTTAACGTGTCTCTTCTGACCCATAAGTTCAAGCTTGGTGGTCTTGGGATAAAATACTTGCCTCAGGACACTATGATCGTGGGTTCAAACCCAGACGGAGTCAACATTTTTATTGAGCGGTAAGAGTCCGTAGCACAACTTACTTCGGGGGGGTGGGGGGGTAAAACTTTGGTCCCATGTCGATCGTGGCACGTAAAAGAACCCTGGAAGGTATGTAATAATACCTTTCCGGGCAAAATTGATAGGCCCTTTCACTGTCGCCCACAGAAATTCTCATGCCCTTATATAATCAGTCGGTTCAGAAGGTGCACATTAAATACCTCAAATGAATTTTAAAGAAAATACCCAGGAGCAAGGTTGATGTTCATTCGCGACTCATGCGTATAGCCCGCACGATTAGTAAGACGTGAAGCAAAATAAATGTTATGGTGCACCGTACAGACTTTATCCTTTGACTAGTAAAAATGGAGACATTTACTTAAACTCCTAAGATTTGTAAAACGAAATGATAAGAGATTGTTGCGGAAAAATGATGAGAAAAAAGAGCGTAAATTAAATAATAAGGACCTATACACTTTTACAGTAAATTATTGATAAAAACGTTGAATCCCTATTCATCAAAGAGCATAACAATAAACTACCCATTTTCCAAGCCTAAATTTAAAAAAATACATTTTCCATTAGCTCGGAGACTATTGGTTTTATAAAAATATATTTTTAATAGTATTACAGCTTTACAATGATAAGCTATTTCTTATCTCAAATAGCTGCGGAAATACGATGACAATTGGACATTTCCACAAATTTAAGTACTCTTCAAGTCATGTTTATAGGAAAATGTGGATTACAGTTTTATTTGTAATGCTAAACAGTGCCTGGATACGTATTTTAGTCAAAATTACTTTTAAATAAAATCTATTTTCTCAAAATCCGCTTTCTCTTTTTTCCCCTTCAGTAAGCCACCCTTAACTTTATGGCTATACATCCAATTTCATAAACCCCTCGGGGGAACCTTATGAAAATCCTGTATACCCAGTTTTAGCTTGATCGGTGAATTGTTCCGGCTCTGAGCCAAGGTACAGACAGACATACAGACAACGTCGCAAAAAAAAATGTACGGGTTTAGTGGGTCATTAAACGTCAATATCCATTAAAATCTCGAATATATATATTACGATCACACTACTTTATCTACTAGAGGGGTCGTGAAAAGGTAAAAATGGTACACTCAGTTTACCCTGAAAGGTAGCAGTCTTACCTTGTCTGACATTACCTATGACTAGTTTTAGCACCGCGTCTTACTAATCGTACGGGCTATACGCATGAGTCGCGAATGAACATCAACCTTGCTCCTGGGTATTTTCTTTAAAATTCATTTGAGGTATTTAATGTGCACCTTCTGAACAGACTGATTATATAAGGACATGATAATTTCTGTGGGCGACAGTGAAAGGGCCTATCAATTTTGCCCGGAAAGGTATTATTACATACCTTCCAGGGTTCTTTTACGTGCCACGATCGACATGGGACCAAAGTTTTACCCCCCCACCCCCGAAGTAAGTTGTGCTACGGACTCTTATCGCTCAATAAAAATGTTGACTCCGTCTGGGTTTGAACCCACGGTCATAGTGTCCTGAGGCAAGTATTTTATCCCAAGACCACCAAGCTTGAACTTATGGGTCAGAAGAGACGCGTTAAAAAGTTTTTCCATTTGTAGGGGAGCTAATTCTTTCGGTGGTCCGTATTTCAAACACCTATATCTTGGATAATTATAGTATAACTTATTTAGTACCCCGTCTTACTACTTGTTTGGGTTAAACACATATATACTAATACGCTAATGAGTAAGGTTGAATTGAGCGGAAGTGTACTTGCTTTTGCAAGGAGGGAAAGTGGAAACCTAATTAGGAAAAAAAAACCTTTTAGTATTTTGTGAGAGTGACACCTTAGACCATTTGGCCACCGAATCAGGTATCATAATTATTCGAACAAAAGCAATAAAGATTTTTAAGAAATTGGCCCATATTCGAATATAACGAATTATTTTAGGCACTTTCTAGGTTCGAACCCAACTATTCTATACTTAGACTCAATATCCCTATATTTAAATACACCTTTCATTGCCTTTGTTTCGTGACGAATGTTTGTGTGAATCAGTAAATCAAACCGGCGAATGTAGCCCATAGGGGAGAGTTGTCTTTTATACGGGCGGTTCATCCTAACGTTGTATGTGCGAGCTCGACAATGTTGGCATGTAGCCACGTGGCTTGCTGTGTGCCAGTATGCGGCACTGATGCGTGCCAATGCCAATACTGCAGATACCTTAGTGGCGTAGTTTAGAGATAGCTAGCAGTATTACGGATCTACGCACACTGCACAGAATATAGGGGAAGAATCCTCTTAGCTTCTATAGAAAATTTGACTGGGGGACAAAGTAGTTTGGAATCACAGTGCGCTTGATATAAACATATATTAGGAGACATCCTTAAATTACGCAAGGGTTGGAGGGGTAAGTATTTTCTTAAGTTTTTTTATACGGGAGGGGATTCATCTTACGTAACTTTTTTTTCCAATGTTTATGGTGAGACAAAAAAATATATCTTTTTGTCAGAAAATAAATCTATTAATTATAGAATATCACTTTTATTTCATTCACTTATGATATGTTAAACCTATTTTTTACTGCAAATAAAGTATTCTAAAATTTTGTATCACTCATTTTATTACCAATCCTTACGTCTAAAAATAACTAAATGGGTAAAATAATCTAATTTACCAAATCGTTAAAAAAATACGTAAGATACAGGGAGGGAGGGGGGAAAGTGGTGATGACAGAAACATCTTACGATCCCTTACGTGGGGGAAATGTGGGCCCAAATAATGAAAAACAAGCCTTACGTAATTTAAGGAAGTCTCCTAAAGCTGCGATCACAATAGGCTGATTTACCAGCCGCTGGCCACTGCTAGCAGCCGTCCAGTAGTGTGGTCTGAACTAAAAACAGTGGGTGTTTCCGCCAGCTGGCGAGTGTTTTACCAGCGGCTGGTAAAGCTGGACATGTTAAATCTTTGACAGCCACCAGCCGGTCACGTGAATCACTAGCCGCTGCTAGTAGAGCTCCACGAACAATTCAACTCCCTAGAAGCGCACCACGTTGTTTGGAGAGGCATTATATTGTTGTAGTGTTTGCGGTAAATAGGTTCTCATTTACTGAAACAAAGTGGTCTGGGAAGGAGCTGATGACATTTTTTCAGCTTATTTCAAAATAGGGGTTAATCTAGCTCTATCTTATTTTTGGTCGGATCAGCTTAAGATTTTGAATACCCATGTTTCTTAGGTTGCCGATTTCGAATTTGCTTTTTCTTTTTACTTAAAATGCTAGGGCGGAAACCCTGCACGCTTCAGATACGAATACACCCTAGCCAAACATGATATTTAAAGCAACTATATTTTTCTGATATGCCGCATACCGGCTGCATATTGAAGGCTGTACCACACAGTGGAAGGGACATAGGCATAGTGACAGAGGAATAGGTGTCTCCGTGCAATGATAAATAATTTTATTTTGAGGAAAAGCAATAGTCACGGCGAGTTGATTTTATGTAATGAATTTTCTGATGCTGAATTTCAGAAATATTTCCATGTAGTTAAAAGTAAGTTTGATGAAATTCACAATTTAATTGAACTTGATATCAAAGGAAGGGAATGCAACGCTCCATATCTAGTCTTTTAACTTCGTTCTCGCGTAATCTTTGTGCTCAAGTGGTGTCGTATTGCACTGGGTATTCTTTTACAACTTCTATCAACTGCTCCATATTTGATTGTTTTCACAATGACTGTGCAGAGGAAACTACCCCTCGCACAAAAGAGATGATTTCTCTGTTTTCCCTCTACTCTTTTGCAGCTGCGCTCTGTCCAACATGCGGTGCCTCGTTATATCCTATAAAGTTCACAGATTTCTTGGCTTGGTTGCTAAAGCCTCGGTCACACGGGGTTAGTTTACTAGAATCTAGTAAAATAAATTAACTAGCGGTTTGTTGTACTTGCTGCCAAGTGTTTCACTAACGGCTACTAAAATTAAACATGTTCAACTTTATTAGCGCTATTCGATGACACAAGGTCACGTGACCGACTCGCAACTAGCGCTCAACTATCCCCTTTTGTACACCGTTGTAGCATGTTAAACATCTACAATTAAAATACCATAAATATAATTAACACAATGATTACAAGTGCTAATATATTCAAATAATATGTAGCAGGTGTTAACTCACTGTGGATTTATGTTGCCGGAAAGTGCCCCAGCTGACCATGCCGGCACCACCAACAATTTGACGTCTTACTCACAAGCCACGCTTCCTAGGAAATGGCAGTTAATTTTCTCTGGGTGCCACACCATCTAAGAGCGCTAGTGGTCATTCAGTTCAATTATTGCAAGTTTACCCCCTTACCCTCTTAGATGTCCTGATGCTAACCTGTCTCTGAGTAGGTCAGTTCCGTTACTATATAAGCGTCATTGCTCGCTTCACATAATATATTATATTGTATCAATTTGACTGAGGAAGGACTAGGACGTAAACCTACATCACTGAAGAATCAACTAGTGACTACGATGTGTCAAGCGTCGGTCTCACTGCCCCGTCGCAGAGGAAGCCTCTTCTGAGACTTTGTATCTACAATTTAAAATCTGGATTAGATTCTAAACTCCTCTTTGCTATGTCCATAAGACATAGTTTTTTCAATCAGAATGTCTGACTTTATTCACTGTGCCCGTAAGGCTTAGTTTTAGAGGTTACTCGTAACCCCTCTTTTGCTCTGTCCATAAGAGATCATTTTTGTGTCAGAATATCTGACTTTATTTTCTGTGTTCATCAGACATAGTTTTTGTGTCAGAATGTCTGACTTTATTTTCCTATGCCCATATGGCGTAGTTTGGGGAAAGGGCTTAATACTCTATTTAACTAGGCCCAGACAACTTTATATACTGGGTCAGTGTGTCTGATTTCTTTTTCTAAGTCCTTAAGACATAGTTGTATATATATATTCGGAAATAATGATTATCTAAGCGGTATGACCACGTTTAGGATCTCTTTATGGCGAATATCAGGTTATCTAACGTTTTCTTTAATGACATAGGTTAGTGACAGATAGCAGTCACTATTGTCTCTTTTTAGTGTAGCTAGTTACGGTGTGGAACCTGTGGGAGCAATACTAGCTTGTGGCCCGCGGGGATAGTGTTTTGTCTCCGGCCCCTTTAGGCGTCGTTTGTATCAAGTTATACTAATATTGTTTGTACTCTTTTTTGTGGGCCCTAGTAATGGGTGGAAATATAAATACACTATTGAATATTCAGGCAGTATTTACTAAGAATTGATCGTCCATAGTATTTTAACCGTGTAGATGCCCGATTGCTTGCCATTTACTATTTGTAAAATGCTTGTTCCTCTTCAAGGAGATTGCTCTTTGGTCTATCTAACTCTCAGTGGAGTTAATCTCAAGCTAGCTAGCTTATATAACTATCATTATAGTAACTCTATAAAATTAGGATAAAATACCTCTTGTTTTTATTCACTATAATTTCACTTACTATTCATGAATATACTTTTCAGGTCTTGGTCTGGGATTAGCTAGGCTGGATTGTCTTTATGTATTGTGGATTAACCTTATATTATTTGTTGCCTATTTTTGACTAACGCTATATTGAGGCAGACGCGCCTTCGTAGGAGAATGAGCATTGTTCCTCATTTTACTATTTACTAAACTATATGTTTTATCTTACTTCTGTTAGTTCCTTGTCATCAAGGTGCTTATTTCTATTCCTGCCTATCGAGAAGTATACGACTATGATAACTAAATACAGTTATCTTAAATAACAATGGACTGTATGAATTAAAATCTATTTAAAACGTATGTAATTGTATTTCTCATGTTTACATTCTATTAAACAGATTTGTTGAATTTATTTATTTCTCTTATGTATCAACCTTCCCAAAACTTCCTTATTTAACTTTGTTTGTAATTGTAATCGTCACTTATTCTACTTGATAGGAGAAGCGAGGATTCACCATAAAATAGTGCTAGTAATAATAATACTTAGCACTGCCTCTTACTAACCGTTCGGGTTATATGCTAATAGTGATAGTAGAAATGGAACACGTGTGTCTCAAAACATCACGCCTTACACCCACAGACGACATTTTAACATAGCAATCAACCGAAAAATATTGTACTAGCCTCTAGTTTAAAACTAGCCACGTACCTGCTTCAATGGCCGCATGGTATAAGGCTTCACTCTCGTGTTAGACTAGTCTGCCAATGACAGGGAGATCGGGGTTTGAATTTCGGTCGGGAGTACTAAGGATAGTTTTTACAAAATAGTTTTCTCTCTTCCTACACGCAATTGTGGGTACACTTTCTCTTTTTTCAAACCTTGCTCATCCCTAACTCATTAAAGTAATTAGTATATATGCGTATAACCTGAACCGGTAGTAAGATGCGGTGCTAAAAACAACTAGCTAGTAGGTCTTGCCAGTAAAAGCAGCTATTATTAACGGCTTTTAAACTAGCCCCTTGCAACCCAGGCTTCATAGATAAGCTATTTTTCTGTGATAAATCGCACTCCCTCTCACACACTTTCACTGTCTCACCCTTTCTCACCCACGCTCTGAATTTACCACTGTCTGTCTCACACTTACAATCTTCCACACTTTCACTCTCGTCCACACTTTCTCTCTGCCTCTCTCTCTCTCTCTCTCTCTCTCTCTCACTCTCTCTCACACACACACACACACACACACACACAATCTGATTTCATTCTCATCCATAGAAGGTTAGATCTGTTATTGAATACTTAACGTATTTGATCGAGTTGATTACGAATGAAATAAATTTCCTCATTAGGTTGAAAAAATAAATGATTGTTACTTTCATTCTATCATGATATCTATAAATTTTGATGTTGTGGCAGTTCTGTCGTGAGAGTTCCTAGAACTATTGCGCCACTGTCGCCGTGTACACAGTCACGTAGGCACATTCATGTTGACTGGCTGTTATTTCCAGTGAAGTTTTCAAGCGTTGGGCGTGTTATGCTCGTTTTGTTGTCTAATTTGTCATGGTTTTTTCTACACCAATTTTACGATTTGACGTTTACATTTTGGGGATATTGACCAATACCCATGTTTGTGAGATAATACAGAGCCACAGTTCAAGATAAGAGAATTGCTGTTGAGTATAAACTTCTTTTGGCCTTTGGTGTACATACTAATAAGGAATTGAGGGCTAAAATACAACATATGCGGTGTATGTATAATCGTGAACTTTCAAAAGTAGAAAATTCTCAAGGGACCGGGCAAGGAAGGGAAAATGTCTATAGACCTCTGGCTACGGCTTCAACCACTTCCACCTAGGACATTTTTATCTGTGTAAATTTAAATGATTGGCTTGAATAGAGCTGTGTATATGTCCTATCATTAAAGTGAAATATTCACAACTTTCATGACATCTACTCTCACCAAAGAACTATCGCAATTTGAACTACGCTCACTGACTCCAATTCATATCTAACCTCTCCAATCGTCTTTAACCTTAACTAAATATAACGAGGCAGTTAAATTGGACGAATTTAATATTTTAATGAATTTTGAGCTCGCTGCTAAAAATCCCGCAAATGTATACCCCTTCTCTTTACTTTTTCACAAGAGAAATTTGGAATATTCTCAACGAATGAGGTTGTAAAGAAGGATTACAAACACAACACAAAACATTTATTCTATACATTTTACAATGTTTGTCGATGTGTAAGTTTGCTTGTTAGGAAGATAATTCATTTTCAAGGAGGTAGTTTGTGCGTACTCTCATTTGTATTTTATTACCTCCATAATTATAGTATACAATCTATATTATCCATAGGAGCTCGAATAAATTCTCTCAATGAGTAACTGTAAAATATCATGGTTTAACGTCGGCAGAATGGGGACATAGTGAATCATCATTTATCATCTTGGAGTTTCATGATTAATTCGTGCACCTTGGGTACAAATAAATTACTAAAGGATGAGTATGTATGACATCATAAACATGGAAGATTATGGATGTTCTACATTAAAACACTCGGCTAAATCTGAGCAACATATCTCGGTTATCCCTCGACTGTTTATTGTGTGCACTTTAAAAGGTCAATTCGCGCTCCAAATCATTAGTAACGCAAGGTTATGGCTAAGGCCTTTTTTCTTGGTTTCTTATCTAAAGGGAAATGAATCCTTCTAAGTATATTTTTAATCATTTTGTTGTTAAGTCAAATAATGTATACTTAGGCCTACGAGAAATTTCTGAAAGAACTACCCAGTTATCACAGTGTGCCTTCCATTCATAGTGTGTACTTTCAGATATTTATATACCAAGAATAAGCAAGAAATATACAATCTCCCAATTGATAATATAGTGAATACAATTTCAATTTACTAAGCAACATTTAACCCGAATAATGTTTGTTATGGCGTATTTTTAAGAACTTTATATTCCAGTTGGCATATTAAATATCGCAAACAAGCTTTATATATTTTTTATACAAAACTTAAATTTCATTGGTAATGGTAAAATCTATTCAAATTATTTTAAATATGTTCTAAATAAATCGAGATTTCAATTTATCGTAATTTATGTAATAAGGTTCAATTGACAATAATGTTTAGTTTAAATCATCACACTTTTTGTCTCTAGCTTCGAGATAGATTAATTAATCAAACTCTATAGATGGGATCTATATTCGTATATATTATCTTATCACTGAGAGAGTACGCCAAATATGTATTACTCGTTCATTGAAAAGTCGACCAGCGAGCTATTTATGTTCACTTAATTATGGAAATACGAGTATGTCAGAATAACTTTGTACCCTTAGTTTATCCTGAAAAGGGGAAAGCTTACTTTGCATTTCCACTATAGAGTAACTTATAAGATGGGTAATACTGTAGTACATCAAAATAAGGCTGCTACCTTATAAGTATAAATTGAGTGTACATTGAGATATTTTCAAACACACATTAAATCAATATCTCTAATCGCGTTTTTACTTACTATAATGTTTTAATATTTACTACAAATTAGATCTTGGGAGATAATTTTATTTTGATAATGATGAGAATGAGAGTATTGCTGAAATAATTAACTCTGGAGGATCAGGAAGCATTTAACTTAGAAAAACATACACACAAACAAGTCCCAACGAATACACAGGAAGACACTCTCTCTCACACACACAATGTTAACTTGCCATAAAGAGTTAGACTGCTCCTCATTGTTAAATTGACAGAACGAGTTTTTCTTTTTCTCATTGGTGAAGTTTAATAAATGGTCTATATTCTTCTCAGTGCTGAATTGTTATAATTAATTTATAGTAATGTTCATGTTTACTTGGTAAGGAGTAATAATAATTGATAGTAAGGTTATATATTCTTTTTTTACTCCCTTCTCCTTATTTTATATACTTTATTCTATGACGACATGTTTCGGTGATTTTTCACCATCTTCAAGTCATTTGTATTAAAGATGATTGATTTTACTTCATACGATTGGAAAGTTTGTAAAATTTAATCTAGTCTAGTAAAATTGCACAATCTTTCCAAGAGTATGAAGTAAAATCATTCATCTTTAATAAAAATAAGACTTAAAGATGGTGAAAAATCACCGAAACATGTCGTCATAGAAGAAACATATATAAAAGGGCATAAAAAGGTGATATAACCTTACTGTCAATAAATAATTTAACTTATCAATGTTAAATTACCAGAAGGGGTTTTACTCTTCTCATTGTTTAATTGTTATAAATGGAATATTTAAAATTCACTCATTATGTTATATTAACCTCTCCCTACTAAACGTTACAAATGTGTTTAAAAAATGTTATAAATGGGTTGTATTCTTATGGTTAAATTGCCATAAGTTATTTAGCATTTTATCATTGATAATATTTTATAAGTGGTTTATCATAATATTTTTTACCGACTATCTTATAGTGATAATTGGTTACAAAAAAGCTGCATCCCTTTTTATAGTTTTGTTTCAAAATACGGTTAGAGCCGACGTTAAACTGATCCTCCCTGCTAATTTTGATTTGTATTACTCTTTATGGATGAAAATGGCAAGGCTAGGTTTGGTTGAATATGTTATATGTGTTAATGCTTGGTTTAATCATTCTATCAATTATCTTATGTGACTTGAAATTTCGTTCACACATTTGGTACCTTCTGACAAGACACCGTGTCTCTTCTGGGTTTTCCCTAACATCTCTCGTCTGCCAACGAAAACTTTTGATGGATTAAGAATTGACATTCTTCCAACGTAACTGAAAAGTTTTTGTCTGTCTTTCACATATATTTTTTCAAAATATTTGATCTATTGACGTATTATATTTTATTTAGAGTAGTTTTTGGAGATTTGATGTAGATGTTTTTGGCTTCTTAGCATTTAATTTTCGTGGCTATATTTGCATTAAAAATGCTACAATTTCTCCAATAATATTTCTACATAAAGGTGATGGAATAAATCTTTCCCTGGGAGTGAAAATTTTGTACTCCTGCTAATCTGAATGCTACTAATTTTCACAATAATTTTCCTCTTGTTTAAAAAAAATACTATTTTAAGGAGACCGCCTTGGTCAGCGATGAATTATCAATTGCTATCGGGCCACACGGCTGAAAATAAAATAGTCTGTGTCATTTCTGGAACTACTTTTCTCTTCTATCTAAGCTTATTCTCCCGTTCACCCTTAACTCTACAACAAACCCTTTGTCATGTCACTAAGAGGGAAATAAAACTACGAAACTTCTTATCTCAAGGTAAATAAAGCTCGCTGCTAGTCCTCAAATATCTAAATAAAAATCTCTTTTGATCCTATCAAAAAATTACTGTATTTTTAAGAGGAAAGCTTAATTTAAAGCCCCTTTTCATCATTCTTGGTTTCATAGCTCCACAAATGCTCTTAAAAAGTCGTTGAAAATGAGATTATGCCACATTTTCATGCATTTATTAAAGAAAACTTAAACTATAGAGTAGTTAAGGAAAAAGAGTCCTGTTGGAATCGTTCGAGTTTCTTTTGTCGTGAACCATATTTTGAAATAACGCATCGTATAAATAAATATTGAGTTAGAGCTGAACGTTTGTATGGCAATTTCTCGCTTACCTAGGCGGCCCCTTTAAGGAATTTAAAACACCTCTGCTACTATCATTTAGGATCTCCTAGTTTTAGTGGATTATGAACCATCCATCTATATATTATGCCTATAAACGCTCCACTTCAAACCTTTAACTTTGCCAATAAAGTGAATCTTTAGAAAACTGGGAGCTGGAGTCAAAAAGCAATAAGAAAATCTGATTCTGGCATTTTATTAAATATAGATGTTAGTGGCACCCCGCAACGATATATTTATTAAACGTGTCTATATAAAGTCTCTATAGCTCATTTTAACATTTTATTAAAATTGTTATATCAAATCAAGGTCTTCATGATTGTATTTTTTTTATATAATATCTATGAATCTTGAATCCCTCGTATATCATAGGATTTAAGGGATTTTAGCTTCTAGCCTCTAGTTTTTAACCATGGTGTTAAACGTACTAATTAGAAATTAATCGCCACTCTCCCTGAATATTTTTAAAATTTATTTTAAGTCTTTTTTACAGTATTTAATTGATAAAATTGACAATAGAACCCCTCCTAAATTACATAAAATATGTAAACGACGACAAATTATTATTGGTTTATCGCCATGGAAACAGCATGCTGAGGCTATATATATATATATATATATATATATTATCTTGGGGCCCTCATGGTTTTAGAATTTGGGACAAGTCATGTTCTGTAAATGTTTATAATAAAATTAATGAAATATGTATAATCTTGTCTAGTATTGTTCGCCACTGATTCAGAGGTTGGGACTCGTATCCCCACCGGGTGGCCCAAATGCGTGTACATTTCCCCCAAATTCCAACACACGCCCCTGTTCCATTAGTGTATCTATGAAAATATCTAGAATGTATAGCAATATATGGCGCACAGAAAAATGTATTGATACATTATTATATAAGATTGTTTGTCATAAAATAGCATATTGCTTTATGGCCCTCGCTTACACTTTTTTTAGCGCCATGTCTTACTATCCGTTTAGTTCCTACGCTCGTATTCTAATTTCGCTAATGTTCTAGGGGAAGGTTGAGATTAAATAAGGTGTAACCGCATTGTCATGGAGGAAGAGTGGGAAACCATTAAGAAAAAAACACCCTTAGTACATCTGACAGGGATTCGAACGCCGATCTTACAGTCATATACAGTCCAGTCTATTGCGATAGTAATGCCTTAGAGCCTGCAGCCATCGAAGTGGTGCTCAAACTAATAAACAAAATAACTTATAATTTTTTTGCCTAAATTACAATCTGATAACTCGTTACGGTACATAATAAACTTCTTTTGGGGTATTCTTGGCAAAGATAGAATTATTTTTTTAGATAAAAATAGTACATCACTATGTGTTTACGTCTTTAGGCGCTTTCACACAACCTCCTAAATACAGTAAAACCCTCTGAAATTTCTGATAATCCGAACACGATTTTCGAAAAATAGAAGAATTAAATGATGCAGAACTCCGCACGGACTTTCTCGCTCTATTGTTTAAAAATGGAGTTATTTACTCAAAACTCGCAATATATTAGAATCAAAATAATATAAACTAGCAAACCCAAGAATAAATTGCACTATCCTTATGTAAAACTTTTTTGAGTCGCGGTTTTAAATTTTATAATTTATTTTTAAAGAATTAATGTCCTCATTTGTATGTTTGGACCGATAAAAAGATCAATATAGGTTCCACAAGGTTCAACCTTCGTATTAAAATTTTGACTCCCGTTTAAAATTTTCGACTTTTTATTAGGTGTTGCACATCTTCATGTCACCGCACTGCTATTAAATTCCTCATTTATAAATTTTGAACAATAAAAAATATAGATATTGACTATTGAGTCTAAAATGAAGGAGATAGATAATTGTTGCACAAACATTTCTCCTAAGAGGTTTTAAAGGAAAAATAACAAACTTTTAGATACTTACTTATATTTAATTACCCTATGGTATTGGAGAATTATTGCGTTAAAACTTAAGTAGTATCTCTTTACAACTAAAGCTCACAAAATTGTATCAATATATTTGCCAATATCTCAGAAAATGTTGGTTTTATAAAAAAATATTTCATATAAAATTATTATTATTATTAGCACCGCGTCTTACTACCTGTTCGGGTTATACGCACTTACGCTAATGTGTAATGGTAGAGTGATTGTGAGATGAAATGAAGGACCTGCATGCAGTTTAACGTGGAATCCGAACCACGGTGGAGGCCTGGTATTCCCCACATTCACAAGATATCTTGTCAGAGGTGAAGGAGGGGTTTGATAATCAGATAAATCTGTGCTGAGACTGAGGATTGAACCCCGGCCGCCAGCACAGAAGTCTGACACCTTACCCCTAGACCACCAGGTCTCCCTTCAAACCCCTCCTTCACCTCTGATAAGATATCTTGTGAATGTGGGGAATACCAGGCCTCCACCGTGGTTCGGATTCCACGTTAAACTGCATTCAGGTTCTTCATTTCATCTCACAATCACCCTACCATTACACATTAGCGTAAGTGCGTATAACCCGAACGGTTAGGTTGTTTTTTTATTTTTAATAGTACTACAATTTTGCATTGAAAAGTTATTTAGTATCTCAAATAGTAGCGGAGATACGGAAGTTTCCGCTTCTGTAAAGTACCCTAATAGTCCTTTTCACGGGAAAATGAAAATAGCCAGTTTATTTATAATCTCTATCAACGCTTAGATACGAATTTTAATCAAAATAGTTAGAGCCGATTTTGAAAAAATTGACTTTTTTTCCTTTTGCCCTTCAGTAAACTACCTTAATTTTAGGGTTAGATATTCAATTCCAAAAATCCCTCGGGACAACCTTATAAAAACCCAAGATAGCAAATTTTGGCCTGATCGGTAAAATAGTTTAGGCTTTAGTCGGAGGTAAAGACGGACAAACGGGAATTCAAAAACAACTTATTCGGGGGGGTGTCATTAAACGTCGAGATTCATCAAAATCTCGAGTTCGATGGTTTTGACGACCACAATACTTTCTCTACCTGTAAGATAGCAAGAAAGTAAAAACTCTTTGAGTCAAATTTAAATATTTTATTAGAAGTTAAAAGTGAATTGCCAGTAACAGTGATGGCAAATAATAAAGTTTTATGGGAATGCCAGGCCACCACCGTGGTTCGGATTCCACGTTAAACTGTAGGTCCTTCATTTCATCTCACAATCACCCTACCATTACACATTAGCGTAAGTGCGTATAACCCGAACGGGTAGTAAGACGCGGTGCTAATAATAATAATAATAATAATAATAAAGTTTTATTTAACTTAAAATAATTATATTACTGTAAAAAGATATTTACTGTAAATGTAAAACTGAAATAGTTATTACGTGCTGTACATTTTTTTAAATGAATGTACATTTTACGGACGTGAGGAAACACTCAACTGTCTCCCAGCAGACCCGTCTATATTCTTCTGCTAATTCGGGGTAGCTTCAGTGTCAGTTCGAATTAATGATGCTCTACTGTAATAATAATAATATTTAGCACCACGTCTTACTACCCGTTCGGGTTATACGCTTTAAGTACTAATTACTCTAATGGATTAGGAATTGGGAAGGTTGAATTAGAGGAAGTGAACCCGCATTTGCGTGGAGGAAGAGTGGAAAACCATTTAGGAAAAACCACCCCCAGTTCACCCGATCGAGATTCGAACCTCGATCTCCCCGTCCTCAGCAGTCGAGCTCAACACGACAAGCGCGTTAGCCAACTACGCCACCGAGGCGGGTTGCTCTACTATAATTTTTGGTTTTTAGTTCAAATACTAGTTGTAAATGTGATCCTTTCTCACAGCATATTTCGATCCTTCTTGGCTGTTTGGTTATCTAAATTAATTGTGAAGGGATGAAAACGGTAGTTTTTAAATGAAACACACCCGCATTTGCGTGGAGGGAAAGGGGAAAACCATTTAGGAAATTCACTTCATTCATGGGCTTCAAATCTTGACCTCCCACCACTCCCCTACCCCCGTAGCAGGCAAACCAGACCAGAAGTGGTTAGCATCGTAGCCCACGCGCCCACTCATAACCTGTCATGATATACATGTATATTAATAATTACGCTAATGTGATATAAATGAAGAAGGTAAATATTGAGGGAGTGCATTCGAATTTACGTGGAGCGAGAGGTAAACAATCTAGGAAAAAGAACCTCACTACATTCGACCGTGATTCGAACCCAGGAGTAACAATCATAGTCAATAACCCTATTTCTTTTTGAACGAAAAACTCGCATGACCTCATGAAAGAAATGCTAAAAGACTGAGCGATATAGGTAAGTAGCGTTTGTCCTAGGACTCGCGACGAGACGAAGATGTTGAAAGGTCTAAAAGAGATGAAAAGAGAACTTAAGAAGATGTGGGATGGGATAAGGGAGAAAGGGGGTATACCGTCCAGGATCGATCGTCCAAGAGACGCAGCAGCACTGCTGTAGTGTGGGAGCTAGAGTGTCTACCGCGTGGCAAGGCTAGTGGAACAACCTCATTCGTTCCCAAGTACTCACATCATGATCCTATCACTCCTAGACAAAGCCACGTCTAAAGCTTGATTCATTTCCACTAAAACCAAGAATAAACATTCCCCACGTTGAGCTATCGTCGAACCCGCTCCAGTAGCCGCATGGTCTAAGGCGATACTCTCTCAGTGGACTAGACTCCCGACGACGGGTAGATCTAGTATATAATCTAAGTCGGGTGTACTGAGGGTGGTTTTTACAAAATGGTTTTCCAATCGCCATGCATGCGGGTAAACTTAATTTAAATATAACCTTCCTTAATCCCTAAAAACATTAACGTAATTAGTACATGGGCGTATAACCCGAATGTGTAGTAAGACGTGGTGCTTATAAAAAAGCTATCTTCGAATTCTTGTGGTCAGTTTCATAATAAGATTGAGTACGCATCAATTGTGGTGCTCTAACAAATACAAGACGACACCTAACTAGACCAAAATTGAATCTGCCAGTTTCATATGCAAAATTGGCCCATGCCATTCTGATCTAGTTAGGTGTCGTCTTGTAATTAATGGATCACCCCACTTGAGACGTACTCAATCTTATTATGAAACTGGCCCTTAGATTCATACTCTGTAATTAATACGCTAAGACTCTAATAGTCTTAAATCTTGGTTTAGTCTGTAGCGTCTCTTCATACTGTGTAAAGGCTCCAGGGCTCTAATACCGGCATGGCCTAAGAGTTATCGTTAGTGAAATTGGGCTTCACCCTTCCTCCAGGATGATTTAATGGTCAGGAGGCTGGGTGTTGTCTTTTATAAATTTAAGTTGGTTTATAACCCCTGTGCTATTATAATTGGTTGGTTTAGAAAGTGCTCGTTAAATACTTCAAATAATAATTTAGCAAATAATTACTGTCGGTAGCAGTCCTCCAGCGGGAAAAACTCCTAGCTATTCGTTGTAAGTCATTTCAATGAGTATTAAGAAAATATAGTTTGAATTAAACACATTTATACATATTATTTATATAACTTAAATAAATAGTAAATTAGGACCAACATCGATAGTCGCTTGGACCAATGCGTCACTCTAGTGTTGGACTGGATTGCCGTGAACAGGGAAATCGGAGTTCGAATCCTGGTCGGGTGTACGGCTTACTAAAGTTTTTTCCCCATAAATTGTTTCTCCCTCCCTCTCAACGCAAATTCTCGTACATTGACTTTAAAACTATACTATACTCATCCTTGTTCCATCAGTGTAATAATCTATGCGTATAGCCCAAACGGGTACTAAGATGAATCAACAAATAGTAAAAAAATGTTAAATAAAAATATATTAGTAACGTGTTGATTACACTGAGAACACAGATTGAGAATGATAATTTAAAAATTACAACGAACACCTTACCAATTGACATGGTTAACGAGTTTAAATATTTAGGAACAATTTCAATAATGATATGAGATGGGAAATTAGGAAAATAATACAGTTGGAAAATGCATGCTTTTACTCATTTAAGTTGTAGACATCTCTCCCCTGCTGTCAGACTATACAAAACAATAATTTTACCGCTTGCTCCCTCTGGGTATGAAACGTGGTCACTTACCTTACACGACGAAAACAAATTTAAGGTGTTCGAAAACAAGGCGCTTAGAAATATATTTGGTCCAAAAACATATGAAAATATTGGTGTGGGGGAGGTTTCATAATGATGAATTGCATACCTTGTATTCATCTCAATATTTTTTAGAGTAATCAAATCTCGTATATTATAGTAGGCAGTACATTGTAGCGCTAGTTTAAGAATCTATAACCGTGTTCAAGGTATTGACTGCTAAAGCCAATGGGAAGGCATATACGTAGATGCGAGGATAACATTAGAATGGGCCTGGAAGAGAGAGGGTGAAATGAGGTGGACTGGATAGAACTAGCTCAAGATAAGGATAGGGTTTGAAGAGTGCGATTTGATAAAAATAGCTAGGGATGTGGATAGGTGACATACTTTTGCAAGTGAGACAAAAATCTTCCGTGTTCCTAATGCCATAGAGTAAGTGTTAGTAACGCGGGTAGATCGAATATGAAACACAAAATATTCAAATTGATGGTCATTTTCTTCTGACTGCTTGAAATGATTTGTTTGCATGTGATAAAATTGTTCTATGGAAACCTGTACAAAGTAACTTCTATATATCACACAACCTGTCAAAACACGGGTTTGAACTTTAACGCAATCGTTAAAGCTTCAATCTCTAAAGCCTGATTCAAACTCTAAATGTATTCCACTGCGTAGGGTGCACTGGCTGACTACCGGAATAGTTGCTTGTATAGTTAATGTGCTTGAATTGAAATCGAATACTAAGATTTTTCATATTTATAATCTTCACTGGTGGCACTTAAGGTGGGGTGGAAGAAAACGTGAGCTAAGGTCCAACATTTTATTTTGTCTTGGAAAAAAAACCCAAACTCAAAATGGTAAATATCAACGTTTATTAACTCTCTTAAACTCAAAAAGTTGTTTTCTCTGTTTGTCTGTGTGTTTCATTGACAGGAGCCAGAACCATTCTACCGATTGGGCTAAAACTATATATTTAGGGTTTTTATAAGGTTCCCCCGAGGTGTTTTTGGAATTAGCTACCCAACCCTAGAATTCAGGGTAGTTCGTTTAGTTAAGGGAAAAAAAAGAGAGAAAAAAAATTCTGACTAATGGTTTGATTAAACTTTGTATCTAGACATTGTTTAGCTTTACAAACAAAATTATAATTTCCATTTTCCCATGAAAATGACTTGGAGCGTAATTTACATAAGCAGCAAATTTTAATATCTCCGCAATATTTGAGATACGAAATAACTTGTCATTGCAAAGATGTATTACTATTAAATATAAAACTCTTTTATTTTAAATTTGTATACAACTATAAAGCCACATGGCTGACTCACTCACTGACATTAATGTTTACCCACTTCCAGATGAGCTATAAACTTGCTTCTAGCCTGGTACCGACGGGAACATTTCAAAAAGCTAAAAAATTTAATTTTTAACCCCCAAAAAAAATTCAAAATAGCGGAGCAATTTTAAAGTCGGTGTGGGACTTTCTTTGGAGGTCTCGTGTGGCCAAATGGTAAAACCTATCAAAAAAACTGTTCTGGAATTACATTAGTTTACATCCACTTGCAAAGAAACTCACCGGGGGTTTGGAGGCAGAGCTCCCAACGAGAGAAGCGAGTATATTTCTACAAAACCAATAGTTTCCAAGCTTTAAACAAATATATATATTCTTGTATCCAGGTCTTTGAGAATGAAATTGTTATCCTCTTTGGTCGACGGACATGTTACTCTTTCCCAACGATTCTATAACAGTATATGTATAATTTCATTTGTGCTTTGCGGTGGCGTGTTTCTGCAACATTGTAGATTATTTATTTTCACAAATCTCAATAGTTTTTAGTAAATTCCTCTGTTTTAGGATAGAGAGTGAAAGTCTGTGCGGTGCACGGTACAATCTATTTTAATCTCCTCGCTTTCTTTATATCGGAAGGTGATGTCCAGGGGTAAGAAGGAGCTACTGGCGTTTCAAGATGTGTCGCATAGCTGAGGGAGGATTGACCACACTAAAACATGAAAATAACTTGGTTTTCAAATATTAGCCATAAAGTTCCCTCAGAGATGATATCCACTGTCCTGACAAAAAGGTAGTTTCATGTCCACTAATATAAAACATTTGTATTTTATTTTCAGGTTGTCATTCATTATTTACTCACACATATGACAACGTTTACAAGTACAGCCTGAGAATTTGGACAGCTTATTCTTATCCTTGTTTTATGTCTATCGCCTTAGTCACCATGATCGGAGATATTTTGACAGCAGCTAGTTGAGAGACAAAGAATATATAATATTCTCCTTAAGACCTACAGTGTTTTCTAAGCAGTAGCGTAATAGATCTAGCTTGGACCCTCCTGCAAGATTTATTTGGCTTCCTTTTCTAAGTCATCTTAACACCTTAATAAATGCCATAAGGAATAATTAATAGTCCTAAATAAATACTAATTTATTAATCACACCTTATAATGACTGTTTTAGCCTCGGTCTTGTGTTGGGAACTTCATTAATCAGTCAGTCAGCTTGACTGCATGAAGATAAAAAAAGTTGCGCTATTTAAAACCGATTGAAATAATGATATAGCATAGCTATAATTTACAACACTTTAGATAGGTGAATATGTTTATCATAAATTGTCAATAATCAGTACATAATTTATTTGATTACAGTTATTTCCTCCAAATTTATAGTAATTTAAAGTTCCCTTTCGCAAACCCCCTTACACCATTGGGCCTCCCAGTATTGCAGACCCTGTGGGACTGGGTGTTACACCACTGCTTTTAAGGCTGTCTGAGAGTATAGCAATCCCCACTATTAAGTTTATAGGGAGATCAAAGTCTACCGTTTATTATAACAAACCCTAAATTCCAATTTACTTAAGGAACAAAACTTAACGATGTGTTTTGCCAGAATAAACCTTGCAATAAAACTAAGTCGAACCGTAACACATTCGGAACATAACTCGGTCAACTTGCAACAAAAAGCTGCGAGCCATTATATAACGTAACTAAACATGGTGTCAACGCGCAAATAAAGGAACATCCGTTTAAGTGCAAGACTGGCAAAATAATGTGAGGATTACACGGAGTGTAATGTCTGCCTCGATCACAATAGGTAATTAACCCCAGTTTGTCAACAAGCAAGGATGTCAATTCTATTCACAATATGCTTTGCCTTGGCATCAAGGGGAATTTACAAAGTTTTTACTTTTTAACTTCTACAGAAACTTTAACTTTATATAATTTCATTAGCGACTCATCTTTTACTTACTGTTTGAGTGATTCACAACTTGTATTCATATAAAGACACCTTTTTTGGTGACCGCATGGTCTAAGGCGTCACTCTTGCAATAGACTGCCGATGATGATGATCGAGGTTTGAGCATGATCGGGTGTACTGTTGGTGATTTTTCTAAAGTGTTTTTTATTATCATCTCTCACACATTAGCGTAATTATTACATACGCGTAAACCCAAACGACTAGTAAGACGCGATGCTGAAATATATATATATATATATATATATATATGTTTATAAGGAGGGGAGTTAGTTTTAGGAAAATTCACCATAATCTGCCTGGACAGAGGATGAAAAAACATTGCCAGTGAATTAAGCCATAATTCAAGCTGAATCTTGATTTCCTAGCACAGAGCCGAGTACTAAGCTTGTGATGCACTGTTACGGCTCGCTCAGGTTCTCTCAGCTCCTCTCAGCTGACTCATTCTACCGCGCACTGCATTGGAATAAACACTCAAAAGCCATCAGTCATAATGAACATTTGAAACAAAGAGAGAGCCGTTGCTCTGTATTTTGCATGCGAATAATGATAGTGAAAAGGGGGGAGGGAGGAGGTTGGATGTCACCTGTGGTTATGGCCACATTAAACTAGCGCAAAGAGAAAATAATTAGCAACTTTTTTTAATCATTTATTCCCAGTATTTGTGAAAGATGACAAAATTATTCAGCGTTTATACAATGTATTGTGCCTTTTTTTTTATTTTGACACTTTAATGGCTTTGCAATCCTTTGCAATCCAATCTCTCTTTGCATATTATTAAAATAATAATGGTTTTGTTGATCCTAAAGGAGAAAATACTTCTCAACCAATATGCTCAAATTATTTTTTGCCACTAATGCTTTAATCCATTTATGACAAACTCCAAACCAGCTATCACGGCTCCGTTAAATTGATATTACTTAGCAGGGCATTTCATTCGGTGGGCTGGTGGTTTGATATGTTTCTTGCTATACACTTCTTTAATTTAACTTTACTTTGCAGTCTCTTTAGCTTCAATATTAACTTATCAGATTTGCACTGCAGTCGGTTATCTGGAGGCTTGAGGTCTTTCTACCTTGCCACTTCTTTTAGCTCTAATTTATATTATTTCCTCATTAAATGTCGTGGATGGATAATACTCGTCATTGTTGCGCGTCTGCCTAATTGGCTTGCACCGGTACTCTATTGCTCCAATCGTCTTAACTTAAGGAACTTTTGCAATGGGGCAAAATATCCTCCACGTGAATACTAGCCCGCATCGATGTTCATAACACGGTCCAAAGCGTCACTCTCCCGATAGACCGAACTGTATGTAATGGAGAGTTTGGGCTTCGAATCTCGGCCAAGTGCACATGAGTTTTTCCTAATCCAATTTATCACTATGGTTTTTTCCATTCCGTCTCCAAGCTAATGCGGGTGACCTTCCTTGAAATAACCTTTCTCTTCTCTACCCCTTTAATAGACTGTAAATAACCATGGTGTTTAACATTATTATTAAAATAATTGATAATATTGGACCGGACTAATTCAAACAGAGTGGAACTAAGCCAATCGGATTCAGCGCGCGGTGCTTTATTCGCTAACGTACTTTCCTGTCTTGAGTCGAGCCAAATCAGTGTGCGACAACCTTTGAGCAGACGAGCTGACTGGCGCAGGGCCAACCATACTGGTTGAGATTTCCAAGGTGGAATTAGAGTGGCTAGGAGTTCACTGCCACTGGGAAGCTGCAAGTCTAATGATAATAAAAACTCCATGGCGCAAACCAGCAACCGAGCCATACCGGCCGAGTGGTCCGTGGCGATCAGGCCGTATACTAACCCGGTTAGGATCCGAACCAAAGATGCTGGCACGGACACGACCGTGTGCAGTTAGAAACTCATTATGTAATCTCCTCCTCTCCCCATTACATTCCATAAGGAAGGATGAGAATACCTTTTTGAAGATAATATTTTAGAAAACCACAACCATTAGATTTTAGTGGGAAATCAAACCCTGGTTATGCTGTTTGAATACATTTGCTTTAAGCTTACGGTTCCACCCGATCCTGTAATCATGCGTATAAGCTCGTCCATTTAATATTATCTAATTTTCCTTTCACTCAAGAGATCGGGGATCGAATTCCGGCCAGGTGTAGTGTGTATTTTTACCTAAGTGGTTTCTCACTTTCCCTAAACACAAATAGTGATACAATTTCTTTAAATTAAACCTTCCTCATCCCTAGATTTTCATGCCGCTGAACGGAATAAAAAAACACAAAAAACCTAACTTCTATCCAACAGCGTGATTTGATTTTTAACAAATTTATTTTCAATGCTATTCTACTCTCCATTCAACCACAGGCATCCCAACGCCCTAATTATTCCCATTTCCTTATTAATTATAGTTCAAAAGATGATTTCCGTACATTTACTCTAAAAGTTTACTTTACTCATCCCTACTCCATTAGCATACATTCTATTCTTATAGCCCAAATGGGTATTCAGACACGGTAAAAAATAATAGACGAAAAACAAAAATATCCGGACAGCCCTCGACTCGAAGCAAAATAAAATAGGAATACACTGAAATAATTAAGAAAATACTTTGGGACCAGTGACATGCTCAATAGTTTGCGCCAGACAACTTTCATGGTTTTAGATTTTAGTTTTGAGACACAATGACTACGTCACCAACGTTGGCCACTGCAGTGTTCAATGTACGCATGCGTCAACGTCCAGTCGCCTCTCTCTCTCTTACGCACATGAATCTGTTTCTCTCTTTACAAACAAACAAACACACACACACACGTCACACACACCTCTTCTCTATTCTCTATCTCTCTTTAACACACCCACACACAATACTCTCTCACTTTATTTCGTTCTCTTCCCCGCAAAATGTTCTCTGAGCTCCGTGGACCCGGATCAGAACTTAACAAGAATACCAGGTCTGACACTGCATTTTACACGTAATGTCAGAAACAGAAGCTTGCTCATAACGCCTGGTTAAACTTTCGGTAAACTAAACCACTTTTAAAACGTAATAGTGTGATGAGTTTAAAAAAAAAAGACTTAAGGTTAGAACAGTTAATTTAGTTAGCTTTTCGTAAGCTGACGTTATAATTTTTAAAATAACTGAGTCCTATTCAGACTGGAAGGGCCAACTCTTTATCACTGACCTATGAATTTGGTACATTTTGGTACCGCCAGTTCTACACTTTTTAACTGGAACAATTTTAGGTTCCTAGAAAGTACTCTCTTGCATGTATGTAATTTTTTTTACATGTAATTAAATTATATATAACCATGACTATAGTTTTTGTTTGTAAGATTAATACATATTTTTATTTTGCATAAATTAGCTATTTATTCCCCGATTTTGGTTTAATGTTGTTCTATAAGGCTCTATTTCGTACCAGAATCCTACTATAATAGTATTTTTTTTAGAATAAATGGTATTATAGAACGGTAAGAGAAATTCCGTTCTGGAAGGCCTTTTATCCTACCAAAATATTAGTACTCAGTAGGGTTCTAGTACTAAATAAGACCCTCTAGAACTGGCTTTCTAACAAAATCACGGTTTGTATATGACTAGGTCTCTTTTGCCCCACATTTTACTATTTGCACGGGCTAAATATTAATCACACTAATGTGTTATGCATGAGGAAGGTCTCCCTTCAGCAAATTTATGAAAACTTGATGCCTCTAGAAGATCATTTGAGTATTCCTCGTCTTGAATTAAAAAAAGATTCCGCTAGAGGCTACTTAAAGTGGCTCTCCCCTAGAAATTTTTGAAATTTTGATGCATCTTGAAGCTATTTAGAGTGATTCTCACTTTAATTTTTTCTGGCAATTGGATGCCTCTAGAAGCTATTTGAAGTAGTATTGTTCAACAATAGTAAAAACATAATAATTATGTCTTTAGATGCTATTTGGAATGATATTAACTTGGACATTTTTGAAAATTGGATGCGTTTATAAGGTATTTGGAGTGGACCTCTCCCGTCAAATTTTAAAAATTGTATGCCTCTAGAAATTATTTAGAATGATTCTTCCCTACCTGGCAAATTTTTGAAAATTGATTGCCTTTAGAAATTATTTTCAGTTTGATGCAAGTTTGCAGCTTCATATTCGAAAATATCATTAGGTGTGAGAGGGGCTAATTTATTCCAGAAGGGGCAATTAAAACCTCCTACAGCCTATTTCTCGGTTTCGCTGTCAATAGTTTGGAGAAACCAAATTATATAATTATATGTTCATGGTGAGATAATGTAAAATGTTATTGTTGACAAAAAAAAATCTCGAATGGAGATGTCGAGAGTTAATCAGGGGCTTTGGGTCAGTCTGTAGCTTTGACCGCTCGCCTAACCCTTTCGGTTTCTTTATTTAGTGCAAGTAGTTCTAGTTCTCATTAAAGTTTTAATTAACAACCTTTGTGGGTGTCCTGATTCAGTGGTCAAGTGTAACTGACTTGATTAGTTTCTTCCCTGTGTGGTATCGTGACGCACAACTCGGCAAGTCAAGTGACTCCTTTAGGATGTAACAAGAGATAACAGGGTGACCTGGTGGTCTAGGGGTAAGGTGTCAGACTTCTGATCTGGCGGCCTGGGTTCAATCCTCGGTCCCGGCACCGATTTATCTGATTACCAAACCCTTCCTTCACCTCTGACAAGACATCTTGTGAATGTGGGGAATGCCAGGCCTCCACCGTGGTTCGGATCCCACGTTAAACTGTAGGTCCTCCATTTCATCTCACAATCACCCTACCATTACACATTAGCGTAAGTGCGTATATCCGAACGGGTAGTAAGACACTGTGCTAATAATAATAATTATTATTATTATTGTTTAAATAATTTAAATAATCTGAAGGAGAGCTAAGATATTTATCACTGAAAATGTGTTTAATATATAAGCAATATTCTAAGACCAGACTTATAACTTAAGCTTAGTACCATTATAAAATTAACAATAATATTAACCCTCTTCGGTGACCGCATGGTCTAAAACGCTATTCTCGCAGTATCCTAGCCCACCGATGGTGGGAGATTAAGATTCGAATCTCGGTCGGGTGCACTGAGGTTTTTTCCAAAATTGTTTTCTACTCTCCCTCCACGCAAATGCGCGTACACTTCATTTAAATATAGCCTTCCTAATCTCCAAAAACATTAGCGTAATTAGCACATAAGTGTATAAACCGAACGGGTAATAAGGCGCGGTGCTAAAAAAAAAGTAAAAAAATAGCACAAATAATAGTTTCGATACATTGTATTTAAAGCCACTTCATTATTTAAATCGATGCCCTTAATTACAATAAAAAACTCTAAATAAATTTGGAATGCATTTAATATTCATACATTTTCGCGGCCTTTGGTGGCCAGGGGGATACAGCCCCCGTCCCTCAAACACGCTCCTTCCCTCAAAATTTAATTCTGGCCACATTCTTGCTTGAACGCCTCACCCAAAGTAAATATCTGGGAGCGCCACCGTGTGTATGTATATATATATTTAAATTTAAAAAAATACATACACGTTTTTTTAAATTTTTACTTTCTCTTGACACTCTTGGAGAAAAATTAAATTCAAAATTTGTATTACTGTTGATGTTTGATGACCCCCCACGCCCCAAAAGGTGGTTCTCGCATTTCCGTATGTATGTTTATTGGCCTAGAGCCTAAATTCTTATCTCACCAAATTACCAAATAAATCAACTTAAATATAGAACAGTTAAAAATGCAGGCCCCGACCGTTAATTCATCACTGAAAGGGGAAACCCACATTTCATCAACGATACATTTTTCGGCCATGTCGGGAATCGAATACAGGGCCCTTAGCTCAGTAGTCAACCACGATGCCGACTGAGCTAAGGTGTATGGGCAAAGTCTATATCAAAAGGAATATAATGACTAGATTCGTTTGGACCAACTTTAATCATATTTGGCAGGAACATTATTTAAACCTTAGCAAAACAATGTATATAGGTAGTCGAACAAATTTTTTCAATCTGGATATTCGTTTCAATATGACAGCCTCTCAAAAGATTTTTTGTTTGATAACTTCCATCATTTGATTTGAATTTAAAGTTTTAAACAATCGATCGGGTACTTAGGGTATTTTTTAAAATTGGTACGTATTGTGAGACTGTCTTAAATCACTTGAACCACGGGTATTCTATATAAATACAGTGTACTATTGAATATAATTATATTATTAATTGGTTACTTGTCTAACTTGATCACCAAGGAAAAATATCAACTTCAAATTCGAGTAGAAATTTAAAATAAACCGGTATTTCAACTTTAAATCTAAAGTTAAATTTTAAGACCATTTTAGCAATGATATCATGGAAGGAGCGAGGTCTACAGTTCACAGAGCTACTAGTATTTAGTAAGACTGTATTAGCAATAAGAAGACGGAGGTAGCGAGGTCTACTGTTCACGCAACTGACAGTATAGTTAGTAGTCGTGATTTATAATTACAAATGTACCTACCTGAGGTCTCTTCTTGATGTATTGATCCCGCTTAAAGTATGGGCACTGTCCTCCTGTACCGCTTCTATCCACTTTAAAATGGGCGTTAACACTCGTGGGAACACCTCTTGCACTACCGTATTGATCACCATACATACTTTAGTAACCACACCCGAATAATTGAAGTCGGAAATAGAACCAAGATCCTACAGAGAGGGGAAAACTGTCAGCTCTGGTTGCAAGACTAGTGTAATGGACCTTGGCTCGATCACACACTAGGGACACAATGTGGTTACCCATCCTCTCTTCAGGTGTATATATGTATGGTTTTTTTAACGTTCTCTTTTCCCCCTTTTTGCTTAAGTCCTTGATGGTCCTGGATAGTTTTTACTCTATCTCGAACCCTAGGAAAGAGGAAGTATTGTGCTAGTCAAAAAAATTGAATTGGTGTTTTTTATGAATGTCGACGTTTCATGAGCCATTGAACCTGAAAAAGTGATTTTCGTGATGAGGCCTGTATCTCGACATAGAACCAAAACCATTTTACTGATTGGGTTTTATAAGGCTGTCCCGAGGTATTTATGGAATTAGATATTAAACCCTAAAATTAAGGGTGGTTTACTTAAGTGTGAAAAGATAAAAAAAAAATTCTCAAAACCGGTTGTAGCGATTTTGATTAAAATTCGTATCGAGGCACTGTTTAAAAAAACTACATTTTCCGGGAAAACGAATATTTACTTTTTGAGATATGAAATAACTTATCAATGCAAAGTTGTATCTATTAAAAATAAAAAAAGATTTTTATTTAAACCAATGATTTCCTAGCTTTACGCAAATGGGATTTTCAAATTTAGGTCTGGGAAATCGGGAATTGATGGTTTTGATCTAAGATTAATACTGATGAACATTTTTTTCTCAATGTTTTCTTGACAGTCTATATTATTTCATGATGCTATTTGGGGGAATCTCTCTCCAAAAATGTCTTCTATTTTTTCACATTATTTGAGTTGTAAGAAAATATATCAATTTTTCTTAGACAAAGTAGCGAAAAAAATTTCGCCGTTCAAAGCGTTGGGTATGGAATATAAAGCTGAAAGATGGCCTTAAATAGAACTCCAAAGACTTCTAGATGCATTAAATTTTCAAATAATCTGCTGGAGAAGACCACCCTAAATAACTTCTAGAAGCATCTAATTATCAGAAACAATCAGGTGAGGAGATCTAGATAGCTTCAAAGGGCATCCAAATTACAAACATGTTTAGGGGGGACCACCTTAAATAACTTCTAGAGGTATCTTGTTTTTTAAAGAATTCAAAAATGGCCGCTAGAGAGAGGCAGCCAATTTTCTGAACTTTGATAAGGGAAGATCATTCAATAGCATATAAAAAAAATATTCAAAAATTGGGGAGGAAAAATACTACTCCAAATAACTTTAGGGACATCCAATTTCCAATCATTGGGTGGAAAGTACCTTTTTTTTACCCCTCTTGGCCCTACCTTCCCTCCCAACATTAATAAGGCTCCGTCGCCACTGTTGCGTTGTACCATACCATTGGCTTTTATATCCGATAGATATCTGGTACTGTACGCCTCTAGTGCGTACAACAGTTTGGTTTTTCTTTCGCCGCGTTTTGAAATCTGTTCGGGCGATACCAATTAATTTTATTATTGAAGGGATTAAACGTGCACTTTCTGAACCGACTTATTATACCAGCACACGACTTAAACTAACTTCTATCTATAACAGACACAACACCCAACCCCCGGCCGTTAATTCATCAATGGAAGGGGAGACCCACATTTCATCAATGATGAATTTCTTAGCTATGCCAGAAATCTAACCTGGGATACTTAGCTCAGCTCAGCTCAGCTCATCAAGCAGACATGCTATCGACCGAGTTAAGGTGTCAGATTTATACCAATTAATCAAATTAGTATGATAAAGATTAGAAAGGTAGAGTTTCGAGGAAATATCGTCGTATTTGCGTGAAAAGGGAGTGATTAACCATTTAGGAAAATATCTCCCACAGTATTCCCGGCCGGAATTTGAAACCCGACCCACCATTCATTGGAAAATCAGACTAAACGAGCTAAATGTTATATCAATTTGGTATAATTTTGTTTTAACTAGATAAAAGTAGATATTGAGGAACTCTATTTGCTATGAAATTTTATCTTAACATTGAATAAAATTAATCAATCTAGGAAATTTTTAGATTTTTGTCAATATCTTTGGGTTGGGTTCAAGCAGCTACTAAAACTCGACTCGAACTCGAATTTTCGAGTACTCGTACACCCCTAATATTAATAATTTAGGTATAACTATTTGTACGCTTTAGTATCACCACATTTTATCAGTGACATAAACTGTTCATCCTCAAAGAGTATAGGCGACGATGTGTTAGGGTTATAAAGATTAAAACGTAAGACTGTTAAATAAGGATGACACATTCTAGGCCCCTTTCACGAAATTTAGTTTGAATAGTAACGAAATAACCATTAAATATGGGAGGTCAAGACAAGTTTGCCAATTTCGATAAAATATATTTAAACGTTAAATTGTTATCCGCTTATTTAAAATAATGTTATATTGATGAGGTAGGTAGAATTGTAAGAAAACGTAAACTTATTTGAGTGGAGTGAGAGTGGAAAACCACTCTCAGTACTACCGGCCGCACCTGAACTATGCACTTACTCTCAAAACAGTCCAGATGAGATAACACCCTAGCCCACATGCCCACTCTTTTGGTTACAATCTTGTTCGTTTGATTCTTATGTTGAAGTCGCTGATAACATTGGCAACAGGCCTGCCTATTCGCTTCAGTGGCCGAAAGCTATTTAATTTCATTCAAGGCTAATTGGAAATAAAGCTTTTTTTTTTGCTGATAACCTGATTAGTTTTTTTTTTATATTTCAAGATTAAATGACTGATGCATTGTGATATCATTTGTTTTCTTTTATAACTTAATACCATTGAAAACTGTTAAGCTCGAGCCTTAGAGGTCATTAACAAATTTATCTTGTAATAAAAAAAAAGAGAACCCAATACACATAAACTAACAATAGGAGTTGCCAACATTAACATTTTAGGACTATTTGATTATAGTTTCTTTTAGCACCGCGTCTTAATACCCGTTTGGACTATATGGTTATATACTAATTAAGCTAATGGTTTTAGGAATTAGGAAGGCTATATGTAGAGGAAACGCGGAAAACAATTTTTTGAAAAACTACCCTCAGGACACCCGACTGAGATTTGAACCTCGGTCCCCACGTCATCGGCAGTTTAATCTTCTGCGAGAGTAGCGTAGTGGGCCACGCGGCCACCGAAGCGGGTTTGATTTTAGTTGACTTGGCAAACTTTAAACGAAAAATTGAATCATATAATTTCTTACGCATATTTTGTTATTCTTAAAATCACCTTCAGTTTGACTCACAAACGAACTAGAACAAAATTAAACAATTAAAAAAATATATAATTTAATATATAAGTTTACCTGCTTAGGTGGCCGCATGGTCTATGGCGGTAATCTCTCAATAGACTGGACTGCTGGTGACGGGGAGATCGGAGTTTGAATCCCAGTCGGGTTTTCTAAAGTTTTTTATTCATATAATTTCCCATTCTTCCTCCACGTGGATGTGGGTTCACTTCCTCCAAATTCAACCTTCCTGATCAATAATTTGCTAGAATAATTAGTAAATATGCATATAACCCGAACGAATAGCAAGACACGGCGTTAAAATGTTTTTGTTTTTTTTTATATTAAAAAATAGCTATAATTATGATGACACCCTACTTAACTAGTGATCTAGTCTGAATTCTGACACTAGTGCTTGTGATTGTACTTGTAACCATGACCCTTGTTCATTCACACGGTACTTGTAAACTCGTACACCATTATACACCAAATTATGTAGAGCAGTGCTGCTTCCCAAACCTTTTAGAGCCACGACCCAATTTTTACGACAAACTCTTGCGACCTACCTAGCTTTAATGGTGTGTAGGTGGGAGTGGTATTTTTTAATTTGATTAATTTTTACCGCTTTTTTATACTTATTGTTGAAGAATGCTCTTGTTTACAGTTTCTTTTTTTTACATCGCGTTTTACTACCCATTCGGGTTTTACGTTTATGTACTAATTACGCTAATGGTTTTAGGTATTAGGAAGGTTATATTTAAAGGAAGTGTACCCGCATTTGCTTGGAGGAAGAGTGGAAAACCATTTAGGAAAAAACCCTTCAGTACACCCAATCGGGATTGAACCAAGATCTCCCCGTCATCGGCAGTCTAGTATTTTGCGAGAGTAGCACCTTAGACCGAAGTTGGTCCGGTTTCTGTCAATGACGTCATTGACATCCACGTCGATGCGAGTCGTGCTCAGACGCAAGGAGTATGACAGTTTGCAGTTTGTTTCAAAATGCGATTTTTATTTCTTTAATTGTCTTATTTATTTCCATCTTATTTTTCCTTTTTTTCTTATTTCAAATAATTATAAAATTTCCACACTTTGAATTTGTCTATGACCTGTTCAAAAATCGGCTCTTTACCCACAGTTCGGGAACCACTGATAATAATAATAGCACCGCGTCTTACTACCCGTTCGGGTTATACGCTTTAAGTACTAATTACGCTTATGGATTAAGAATTGGGAAGGTCGAATTAGAGGAAGTGAACCCGCATTTGCGTAGAGGAAGAGTGTAAAACCATTTAGGAAAAACCACCCCCAGTTCACCCGACCGAGATTAGAACCTTTATATCCCCGTCCTCAGCAGTCGAGCTCAACACGACTAGCGCGTTAGCCAACTACGCTACCGAGGCGGGTCATTGATAGTAGTTTCGTTCATAAAAAGTGACCGTAGTGTCCACAAGAAAGAACTGTGTAGGCAATCACTCATGTGATCGACTGTTCGAGGAGAAAGACCTAGGGATTAATTTTATTAAATAATAATTTTAATCTTATTATGTTGCTTGTGAATTAGGTTTAGTTTCTTTCTTAGATATTAAATTTAAACTATTTATTTTGGTGTTTATTGCAACAATGCCTCCACGTCAGAGAGCCACTATTAGCGTGCTTGCATTTGAGTATTATATTTAGATACTTTTTCATTTATGTTATGGTGTTGCTTGTAAATTAGGTTTGTTTAGTTTTGTTTCTTAGATAGTAAATTTAAACTATTAATTTTGGCGTTTATTGTATCAATGCCCCTGCGTAAGCGAGTAAATCTTGATGGAAGGACCGGAAACATTTTAACAATCTATTTCGGTTCCTTGCTACAAGTTGATGTGTGGCGTTGTCGGCATATAACACATTTCCTCGCCTCACACGTGTCTGAAGTGCTGTTTATGGTAGTTGAGATGATTATATGGAAATAAAAGTTAATATATCTGACACATTAAATGCGAGCGAAGCTGCTGACAAACTATACGTTTTGACAATAAAAGGTGTGTCTTCTTAGTAGGATGGTACCGTCCAGGTAATATTGTGGTGTGTGTCAAGCTTGAACATTTAAAATAGCTTTTTGTCTTAGGTCAATTCTCTTTGAAATTAACCACATCATTATACACGTTGATTAAACGTTAATCTCGTCTATCTGGGTTTGCAGGTGAAGGGCGGAGTTAGTGCTTGAATCCCGGCTGACTCAACTGTCATTTTTCCTAAATGGTTTCCCACTCTTTCCCCACAAAAATGTTGGTACATTTCCCTTAAATTCTACTTTACTTATAACCCGCCTCGGTGGCGTAGTTAGCTAACGCGCCAGTCGTGTTGAACTAGACCGCCGAGGACGGGTAGATCGAGGTTCGAATCTCGGTCGGGTGAACTGTGGGTGGTTTTCTTAAATGGTTTTCCACTCTCCCTCAACGCAAATGTGGGTTCATTTCCTCTATATTCAACCTTCCCAATTCCTAACCTATTAGTGTAATTAGTACTTAGGCGTATAACCCGAACGGGTAGTAAGACGCGGTGCTAATTAAAAATAACAAAATACTTTACTTATATCATTACTGTAATTAAATTAGGTAGCCTAGTCAGGCAGTAAGAGTTATAAACTTTCGCTGGTATAGGTTCTGTATTTAAGAAATACACTTTAAGTTGGGATGTTAGGAAATGCGAGTAAAAGGCATTATTTTTTCAGTGTTTGGAGCAAATTGTTTTTCCGCGATATAATTAAAATATTCATCCAGTATAAACATAGTTAGATTTTTTTTACAACGTTATCGCAATAGTTCTTAAATATTTTATTTCTAGGGTCTCCTAGAAGTTTATTAGAACGTTTTCTCTTTGCAAAAGTGTGTCATCTAATGCAGCTATGCTCATGCGTTACAAATATTCAAGAACTGTTATCACCATGTGTAGAAAACTAAACTCAATGTTTCTACTGGAACACTTTTTATTTTATTTTGACGAAAAAGATTGTTTGATATAAAACCTACCCGCCTCGGTGGCGTAGTTGGCTAACGCGCTTGTCGGTTTGAGCTCGACTGCTGAGGACGGGGAGATCGAGGTTCGAATCTCGGTCGGGTGAACTGGGGTGGTTTTTCCTAAATGGTTTTCCACT
>CABFOV010001185.1:92333-115768 GCA_902141375.1 Timema poppense
CTTCCTCTAATTCAACCTTCCCAATTCCCAATCCATTAGCGTAATTAGTACTTAAAGCGTATAACCCGAACGGGTAGTAAGACGCGGTGCTAAATAATAATAAAAAAAATATATATATATATATATATATATATAAGCTGTAAAAACACCAACCAATTCTCGTGTTTCTTTCAACCCCACTTTAAATACAAAAACATCAAATATCCTTTACATCATTAATTACTTAAAAATACTATGAAAATCTAAAAAAAAGCTCAAAATTACTCGTTGAGATTTCACTTATCAACTTTGAAAATGACCTGATTACGGTGAGATCGGGGTTCAAGTCCCGGTCTGTTTTACCGAATAGTTTCCCACTTTCCTTTCATGCAAATGCGCGTAGATTACCTCTAAAGTGCTTTATACCTCATCCCTACTCCATTACAGTAATTATCATATATGCATATAATTTGAACAGGTTGTAAGAAGCGGTGATAAAAAAATATTGAAAATTAAAACTAATAAAGGGTTGTACTAATTAGTTTGAATTATTTAGACGAACTGTATACCTTAATGAGTCTTTATTATTCACCATATATATATACATATATATATATACATATATGTATATGTATATTACACACACACACAAAATAATAAAGGATCCTATAACCATTTTAATTCAGCTTAACGCTTGTCGTTAACTGCTTTCACTGTACGTTACAAAAATAATCACGTTTACAATGGATTAATTATGTATTTCAAAAAATGTGATTTTGATTTCAGTAATTGACCACAATATTAAGTTAATCATAATATTTATAATTTTTAATTTTACCAAACCCTTCCTTCACATCTGACAAGAAGTGTATTAATCACAACTTGTGAATGTGGGAAATGCCTGCCCTCCACCGTGGTTCGGATTCCACGTTAAACTGTAGGTCCTCCATCTCATCTCACAATCACACTACCATTACACATTAGCGTAAAGTGCGTATAACCCAAACGAGTAGTAAGACGCGGTGCTAATAATAATAATAATAATATACTTTTTAATTGACTAAAAAAGGACCAAAATCGACAATCACCACACTATATTATATTTGCAATAATTTCTATGTTTCTAGGTAAATAATATAATATCAAACATTAATCACTGTAAAAACACGGGAAATTTGGTTTAAGACATTTCTTTCGTGTTCATATTATTAAAGCACAAGTTATCAAAATTATAAATTACAATATATATTATGGAATGCCGAAGCAATCTCAACCGATGTAATTTTAATCGTGTTTCTAAATTATGTACATGATAGCAATGTTTAAATAGTCTATCTATCTATCCACCAAAGATGACTCTGTTTATCCTTTATCGACCTTAGCATGGTCACCCCCTCCGAAGGCGCCAGTCTGACACAAAAAATAAATCATGTCTAGAGTCTTTTTTGGGCAAAAACCATACAAGTTCTTTCTTCATCTTCCTGGGAGCGTTGCGTCGTTCCGAAAAGGGTATAACGATAAGAAATAAAGTTCTCTACCGAGCTCATTCAACAACCAGAATGAGGGGTTTTTACAAACCATTGTTACTTTAAACTCCAAAATAAATTTCATTCAATTAAATTAGTTGAGTTTTTCTTATCAGAGCATACAAGTAATAAAACAAAAATTGTTTTATGTATAATCGCGTTTTTTAGCACGTGTCCGTAATACGCCCATGTACTAATTACGCTAATGTGCTAGGGACGAGTAAGGCGGAATTTGTTGGAGGTGCACCCACATTTTCGTGGAGAGAGATTGGAAAACCATTTTATGAAAAAAAAACTGTAGACCTGACCGTGATTCGAACTTCGATCTCGCCGTCAATTGCAAACCAGTCGCGAGAGTCACACCTTAGACCACTTGGCCACCTAAGCGGGTAATATAATCAATTTAAATACGATGATGGCTATACATGAGAGATGAAACATTTTTGGTCATGGATAATTCTTCTTTTAATCTCTTTCCAAAAATATTTCCGCTCATTTAAATTTAACGAACTCACTAGATATATCATTCAAAGATTTAAATTTTATTTTTAATAATAATCAGTCCTAAAACAGTAACACCAAAAATATTATCAAATGATTTACACTAAATCTTTAACAGTGATTATAGTTCTCTTCTGACACTCGCGTAACTATTTCAGCGCTTCGTGGTTGAGTGTCAAAGTGTCTTAAACGCGGGGTTTCTTCGTTCGCTGTTGGCCATATAATATGTTAATACTTGAATAATATCAGAATTTATGACTACATATATTTCTCCTATAATTTAATGACCTGGAGGTTTGGCTGTAAAATGTCATCCCTACCAGTTTAATGATCCAAGAAAGTGTCAATATTGACAACAGACTGAATTGCTGAGGGGGAGGGAGTGGAAGTTGGGGTTTGAATACCGGTAGGGTGTACTGAAAGTTGGGTATACTAAATGGTTGTTACTAGAGCAAGCGGGTGAACTATTCAATGCCATTGGTAGGTAACTATACTGTGAACTCGACACAGTTGGGACACATACATTATAGTTAATTTGAAGACACCCACTTCGGTGTAATCATTATCTAAGGCGCCACTCTCAAAACAGACAAGACTGGTGATCACGGGGAGATATGGTTCAATTCCTGTCGGGCTTTACATAAATGGTATTCTCCTCTATCTCCCTGTAAATGAGATACACTTCCTCTAAATTAACCTTCCTCATTCCTAACACATTAGAGCAATTAGCGTATAGCCCGAATGGCTAGTAAGACGCGTTGCTAAAAAAAACTCAAGGCGAGTTATTTGAATAACTGATTCTTGGACTTCGACGATTCGCCGGCTATCTTAGTAGTGTATAAGGGGAGCTATATGAAAAGTTCCTATTTGGGTTTGAATCCCTATGTGAGCACACTTTTAACTGTGTTATCAGCATATCCAGGGATTTTCGAATGAGCTGTAATTGACTACTTTAATTAATCCATAAAATAAATCACCTTTAGTTTGCTTACATTTTACTAGTAGATCGTTGCAGGGATGACTACAGACTATCGCGCTAAGAAGTATTCAAAACCTGTTATTGGGGAAAGTTCTATATAAAAAGGCCTCACTCCACTTTCTAGTTGAAGGTTTACTCGTCAAAGGCTATCAAGTTACATAGATTTTGAGTTTTAGGGGTTTAACTTCAAGTAAAACGTATATTTTCCCCTTTCAAACTACGATAGGAACTTTAAAAATTACCCTCTCCCAGTTCTCTATCTATTTGTTGCACCGTTTCACTTAAGTAAGAATTGAGTTAATATTTTTTTAAATCAAAAAATAGTTATTATATCTACCTATATACAATCTTACCCAAATAAAAGTTTCCATGGTAATTTAAACCAGGAATGATTACAAAGAATAACCACTGTAGATACAGCAAAAAAGCTGGACATACGCTAGGGAAATAGTGTTTTCGCTGGAAGCTACTATTTTTGCTAACATCCTGGAATCCTAACCTTAATGAGTGGTCTTTGTCAAAACAGTTTATGCTGTTTTCTCGTAATTTCAATCACCGGGCATGGGCTTATAAATATATACGTGCGTGATTATAAAGTCATCCCATAAGATAAAATCTCTCTAGTAACTTATAAAATTGAGTAATTGTGAAAGACGAAAAATTTGTCTTTAATAACCTTTCTTCAATATAATTCTACGTATGCCTCTTTGATGAGTTCCTAGGACAGGTGAGAAGAATACCAGCCACGGTTGGAGTGGTGGTGACAGCAAAAGCTACCAGATCTACTCTCATGTAGCCATTCGCCAAACCTTATAATCTACAATACCGTATGTTGTTGACACTTTTGGTGGTCAAAACTTTCACAACAAACAATTTGGTCTTAATTATGTTTATTTTTTAACAGTTTTTACATCTTCTGCTAGCTTGTCAGTTACCACCACTCCTATAACGAATGGACTCTATCAAATATTCATCTGGATCACTGGGCTTGCCATAACAATATCCTCATATAAACTGGGTATTCATTACTTGATCACTAGATTACTGATCCATTATTACTGATCCATTATTCTAGTATCTGGTTGCTGAAATTTCCTGTTCTTCCGGAGCTACAGGTCCCCATTTCTAATTACACTTAGTGCAATTATCATTAGATTTATTGGTAGTCGTTATTAGATAGATGTTTAGCAGCAGGTTTAAGTTATTAACAATTAATTGATGATCTGTTTGAAGTGTAGGAGGTATTTATTTCCCTTACAGCCAAATTCTTATAGTCAAACATGTGTTGCATTAAATATGCTCATTTACATTTTTTTTTTTAAATTTGGAAAGACTCAAATCGGGAATATTTTCCGAGCTGGTGGGAGCTGATTTGAAACACCATGGTGTGCACCTACCTATATGGTTCTTAAAAATGCCCTAGACCATATAATGTGTTATCAAGGTTATTAGCGCATTGATTATATTTACGCTAGCTTTAAAATGTATGCAATATACTGTTATGGGAATTAAGAGACTAGAATCTAATAATCATTATGGAAATATTTCGCTCATTAAATGTTTATAATACACCTTGGATTCACTATGATGACGTAGTATAAATTATATAAGCTCATTAAATAAGCTTCTATACGCTAATTTCAATAGATATCACTATTACAAAACAATATGGGTCATATACCAGTTTCATATACCCCTTACTATATTGGCACCGCTATTAATTACCTAGTACAGGTATTTAATTACAACCTGGAAAAGTTTCCCAAGCCACTCCTTTTAGAATTCTTCAAATTTTCATATAGTGGTTATGAGTTGGTCATCAATTGAATATCTAGTGATCGTCAACCATTAATTGAAGTCACCACGGAATGTTTTCATCATCAAACGTAGACCACAATAAACATGAATACAGGCCTAGCTTTTGTTTTACAGCCACGAAATGCGGGTTACCTAAATACTCCTGAACTTAAAAACAAAGTCAACCTGAAATAGTTATTTTGGTCAGAAATAAGCAGATAATTTACATAAATTTGAAACAATTTCAGAATAAAATCATATTACTCATTGTAATTTCAATTAAAGCAGCCTATATAAGCATAGATGCTAAGGTTAATGCTTAACCTTTTATTTAAGAATTATTTTAATACTAAATTGGCGTGTTAAATAAGTCGTTATAACCGGTCGTCTACGATCATCCTATTAATTTGATTAACAATCACATAAGCTTACTCTGTACAAGGTCAAGCTTGTTTTGGCACTTTTTGCAAGTTCAATTCATCTTGGAACGAAACCCTATATTCAAGAAGCTCAGTTTGAAATGGTATGTAGATGCCCAAACGTTTAGGTATATAGGATATAGATTGATACGAGGCTGTGGGATCCTCCATGGTGCTCCTCACCATCTCAATAAAATCTGATATATTATGCTTATTTATTTGAATAGATTTGGATATGTTCAAGATCGGGTGGCAGTTTTTTTTATTTCGGCTAATGAGATGCAGATAGCCTCCTTTTTTCCCCACTCCGTCTTAGTACCCGTTCGGGCTATATGCAAACGTTAATTACGCTAATAGAGTGGAGTTGATGAAGCGAGTAAATGTGCCCCCATTTGTATGAGAGAATGCTGAAACAATTTAAGAATAATCACTTTCAGTATGCCTGACCGGGAATCGATCTCCGATCTTCTCATCACTGGTAATTTAGTATTACCGTGAGGGTGACACGTTAAACCATGTGACCAACACACTGGATATGAATTCTTATTGATTAAATTTATTTACAAGTATAATCATGAATGACCTACTTGAAAAAATATATATGAATGCCTATGGACGTTGACAAAGGCCAATGTCTATACATTTTTTGGAAACTCTTTAAAACGTACATTTCTGATAGCTTGGCGTTTTAGGTTTATAGATGTATACCTTGATTATGTTACTTGATACCATTACCTAAGGTGAGCCCTTGTTGAACTAGTAAAATCCTCAATATTTTAGGCCTAAGCTTTTATTTATTTGCGTTGTGTTCCACAACCTGCCAGGGCTATACGCATCTAATTTCACTAATGGATGAAGGATGATTGGGAATTAGAAACAAGAGGGGATTTACCGGCATTTGTTTGGTGGCGCATTGGTAAACTGTTTAGGAGAAACCACTCTAAGTATTTCCGGATGGGATTCAAACCTTAACCTACCCGTTGCTGTAAAACAAGACTATATGAGCGTGACATTTAGTCCACGTGTCCACCGATGTGGGTAAAGCCCTATTAATATGCATAATATACAAGTAAAGTACCCTTGAAATGATTAAACTTGCTTCGGTGGCCCCATGGTCTAAGGCGTCACTCTTAGACTTGACTGCCGATTACAGCGAGAGTGAAGTTCTAATCCTGGCTGGTTATACTGGGCGTGGTTTTTACAAAACGGTTTTCCACTCTTTTTTCACGTACATGTCCTCTAAATTCAACCTTCCTCATCTCAAACGCATTAATATAATTAGTAAATATGCGTACAATCTGAATAAGTAGTATGACGCGGTGCTTAAATTTAAAAAAAAAAGGTATATAGGTTATTTCGCATGGGACGAGTGAGGGTTTGTTTAAATACATCCCCTCCCCAATACATACACACTTGTACGATAAACCTAGTCACAAGAAGCCGTGGCTAACATATGTAGTCTTTGCATTATAGACTAATGATAAAACTCACTTACCGGGCGATCCTATTCTGCATTAGTTCCTAGATCAATGCTAGGCCGCTTTGGTGGTGCTTTGTCGATGGCGTCACTCTCGCAATATACAGGACTGCCGATGACAGGGAGTTCGGGGCTCCAATCCCGGTCGGCCGCACTGAGGTTTTTCCTAAACGGTTTCCCACTCTTCTTCCACGCAAATGCGGCTATACTTCTTATAAACTCAACCTTCCTCATCCCCAACACATTAGATTAATTAATACATATGCATATAACCTGAACAGGTATTAAGACGTGGTGCTAATATATATATATATATATATCGGTCGAAAACTAAAAATAAAAGTGTTTATGGCTATCTACAAACACTTTTTATTTACATTTCCTTAAATTGACGATGAAACTAATGTTCTTTATGTATTATTTGACTTGATAATCTAACTTATGCTACCTTGAATCAGCAATGAAAACTAAATTGAGGTTAATAAATATACTTTTTGTTGAGTAACATATGCATAGCATACTAAAAAAAATCGCCTTTTTGATAAATATACATTCACCCCCCGTCCCGCTTTTTCTAAAGAAAGGTATGATCACCATAAACATAATGCAAGACTATAGAAATACTATAAAGGACCATTTTCCACTCTACTCACACCTGCCTAGTCGCCGACAAAACTAGAGAAACGAAGGTGACGATTCTTCGTCCTAATTATCTTACATATACACCAGAGGTGCAAAAAAATATATTAAATAGCTAAGCTTTTATGTGTTAGTTACGGTTATAGCCGCATCTAAATATCATAGTATTTAAATTAAAAAATGACACCTGGACACGGGAATAGAATCCGAAACCTTTGGTTTAGTACGCTATTGCTCTAACCACTGAGCTATCATACTAGGAAAGAGGCTCAGGGCTCGATTTCCGTGTCCAGGTGTCATTTTTCAATTTAAAGAAAAACATAAATACTATTTTTAGCCAAACAATTCTTCCTTCATGTATGCGAGTCATTTAAGAGCCTGCAGGTGAGTTATGGTCTCACGAGTTGTTTACCTCTAAAGAGGCGGTTGAATTGCGGCCCCAAATTTTTAGAGCCACGTACGAATTTCGGTCCGGGCTGTTGACCCGACCAGACCTAACCTAACAAACTTCAATTTTTTTGCCAAAATCATTGGACTACAAGAACTGAGAAAGTTAGGATATTACGAGAGTTGTCGACATGAGACGATGATAATTTCTATCTGAAATTTAAGACATCATGATAGAAAGCACACTGCTAATTACGTGGACACAACTCGTACCTTTCTCTCAAGTGAGTGGACCGCAATTCGTACGCGATTTCAAGATCAGGCTGCAACTAACCTATACAGATGTAAGAAACAGAATGCGTGACCATCCTCTCCAATCCTCCCCCCCAATAAACTGCCATGTTTATACGTTGAAAAACCGCAATCCCCTCCTCTCTATCATACATAACTACTACCTACTGTATTTTCTATAGAATATAAATATGAACTTACTAGCATATTGTTCATTATTTGAAACTAATATTTAAAAAAAATTATTATCCAATTGTTTCCCCCGTTTGCAAGTGCCTTCAATAACTTAGCTTCTTGCGTTGATGATCTCATATTCAAATTAAGTTAAACTGTTCGATTTTAAACAAACTAATCTCCCTATACTCACTTACACCACCCTACCACTATTTAATTCCTCCCCCCACTCAATCCTCTTTTTCACTCAATTAAAATTAATGCCTTTCACGCCATCCCTTCACTCTAGAGAAAGGATACATCTTTTTTATGCCTCCATTTACTCCCTTGTACTTTTATCTCTTATCGCCTCAATTTAAACCACCCCTCTTTATGATTCACTAATTCTCACTAGCCCCACTCCCTTCACTTACTCTCCCATCACTTCACTGAGTTAAAATAAATTCCCTTCACTCCTCCAATCCCTTCCTCATTTTCACGACAAAACCGCTCCCCCCATAACTCCCTCTTCTTCACTCAATTAAAATCGATGCCCTCGACCCCCGCATCCTCCCCCCTCCTCCTGCAACTTCTGACTCTTGAGAAAACCCTTAGCTAACTCAACAACAATTGATAACGTTTGGTAGCCATATTATTTGTATTTGGGCTAACTCCAAAACATCTACGATATCATTCTGGAACTCAAACAAGTGTCAAGCTTTTAATACTTGACAGCCTATTTCAGGGCTGGAGAACCCATAGCAGGCGAGAATCGTCTTGGCGAGCGGCATTCAATACCGTCCAAGGGGTTTTTTCCTCCCCCAGGCTTTATAATTTCAATAGGGCAATCTTAATTAATTGTAAAATAATTAATGGTTTCTACCGCGATTTTATTGGGGTAAAGTGCTCGCCTCAGGACCCGATGTTTGTGGGTTAAAACCCAGTCAGGGTCGATGGATTTTTCTTGCGTGATGAAAATCCGTAGCACAATCTACTTCGGAGGGAACGTAAAGTCGTTGGGCCCTTGTCGATTATGGTATGTAAATGAACCCTGGAAGATATGTGAAAATACCTTTCCCGTTAAAATTTGTAGGCCCTTTAGCTCTCGTTCATAGTAATTCTCGTGTGTGGATATAATCACTCGGTTCAGGAAGTGCACGTTAAATGCCTGAAATAAATAAATATATATATATAAAATTAGTTTTCTCCTATTATTGTCACCAATTCATTAATTTTGTGTCTTGTGAGGTATTTATCAAAATTAGAATGGAGTTTCTAGAATTTACTATTTATTTATTTTTATTCGCTTCGTTTTACTATCCGTTCGGGTTATACGCTGGTTAAATTATTATTTTGTATATTCTAATTTTTACATTCCTTGAAACTAGGCGTGCTGTTAACAACTTACTGACCGAGTAATAGCATGCATAATCCCGACTGTGTTCTTTTCCTAATTTTAACTTCTAATACAAAGATAAATCTGTTTACTGTAGTCATTATAAGAACATGGAGGGAGGAAGGTCTTCTGTTCACAGAACTACTACTAATAGTAAAATTGTTCTTAGGAATTACTTATTTGATCCATTTTAATGCTCAATATTTTCATGGCCACACGAGAGAATACATCCGATCATATTGAATACCTACACTTTTAAAAAGGTTCACCAGCCATGGATTAGGCATTGAACAGTTAGTACCTGTAGTCTTAAATGAATGTAAGTAAAACATTAGTCTCCCCTCGAAACAAACTATTTAATCAACTTGGCTTTAGGCTTATAGATCTATACGAGTCGTAAAGTGACATTTGACGTACACTCCCGCCAACACGCGTCTCGAGTTGCTTTTGTCGAATGGAGGGAGCAAACTGAAAGGTTTGTAGTTATTGACTGTCCTAGTAACCTTATCGTGAACACTTCTGAAACTACCATGCTCGTAACTTTGCAATAAAACAACAATTTCACTCCCAATAATAAAAGGCGAAATTAAAGGAATGTTTGGGACGTATGAGGAAGGCTACAAGGTCAGCTGGAGAATTGATTATGATGCCTCCTTGGCTGGACTTTTTAATGGTGTATAAAACTTAATTGGGAGTTAACATTTATACTCTATATTTGGAACTGAACTAGTTTCACATTTTATTTTCGAAACACAAAACGACAAAGGCTTTAGTAGATAATTTGTGTTCATGAATTTAAATATCAATCGTTGTATTTACTTGTAAATGATCTACATAAATTGTTTGAAATATGTTTGGTTGATAAAATTCAGTATTAATCTGTTACTGCCCTGTTTCCGTGTAATACATGTAGAATTTGGCTCATTACAATATCTAGATTTTAAATTTATATTATTTATTAAGCATTTTAGAAAACCTTCTAAAATATATATAGCAAGGAGCATATAGGTCTATATTGATAATAAAGGAAATAATTTCAATAATTTCTCTACACACTTAGCTGTAACAGTCACTGAAACTATATATGAAATTTCTCTGACTGTTTGTAACAGCTAATTGTGTAACAAACTAATTGAAATAATGTCCTTCATTATTTTTATTAAAAGCGGGTGACCTGGTGGTCTAGGGTTAAGGTGTCGGACTTCTGTGCTGGGGTCCAGGGTTCAATCCTTGGTCCCGGCACAGATTTATCTGATTTCCAAACCCTTCATTCACCTCTGACAAGACGTGTATTCATCACAACTTGTGAATGTGTGGAATGCCAGGCCTCCACCGTGGTTCGGATCCCACGTTAAGATGAAGGTCCTCCATTTCATCTCACAATCATCCTACCATTACACATTAGCATAAGTGCGTATAACCCGAACGGGTAGTAAGACGCGCTGCTAATAATATTAATATTAAAAGCCTTGTTTTTTAATTAAGTTGGTAAACGATCATTTCCATAGCGTATTTTGTGATTGCTTTGTATACAACTTTAAAAAAGGTATTTATATTTTACTAGCGATTATTTAAGGTTTTTCTTAGCACTGCGTCTTATTACCCGTTCGGGCTGTTCGCTTATGTACTAATTACACTTAAATGGTAGAAATCAGGATATTCGTGAAGATATTGATTAATATTCACTAAATAGATCCTTAGTAACAGGAAAAAGGGGGAATAAGGAGACTAGATAGGTCTTCACATAGTCTGTTATTAATGGAGCAACTTGTTTTTTCAGTAACTGGAGAGTGTCGACACAAACATGTCAGATCTCGAATGCCATAAATGCCATACAATTATGTCAAATAAAATTTGTTTTATCTTGTTAAGTCTTATGTCATATCAAACCTTACTTACAAATACATCTGCACTATGCAGTCAAAGTAAAAATATGGGGTACACAAGGGAACGCTTTAGATCTTAACTTTAAATTTTAATCAATGGCATTTGACCTTTTAATTGGTTTAGTTTTTTATTCAAACATCGTTTATGATTCTTAAGGCCTGTAGAACAAACATAGTATTGATTCTTCAATCAACGAATTGGCAATCAGCTTTATCCTGGATTGAGAACAGTTTGGGTTGCAAAAAGTTTATTAAGGATCAAAACCTCCGATAAACTGACCATATATTGTGGCATGACCTAAATTGATACATAACGTTAGCTTTGTAGGTATTTATTTACTAGTTATATTTGCTTGAATCTATTTATATCTGATAATACAGATTACTTAAACAATATATAGGATAGCTAGATTATACAAATAATGACTTAAACATAAAGGTTATTTTCATATCGAATCTTATTTAAAATATAAACAATATAATTTACTCGGGCTGGACCTCATCCCAAATTTTATTTCTATGTAATTAAATAAGTTAATTTCTTTCCTTTAACTGCTTTGGATCTAAACAATTCTCTATAACTTCATAGTATAGTTGAAAAACTTTATTTGAAGACGCCATAATTTACACTACTATTCTTTAAAATAGGACACACCCAAAATAAATATAAAAAACACTTTACTTTTACTAACCACTAAAATAAGGCTGCAAAAATCAATTCATTATTAATTATGTTATGTTTCCCATCAACATGAGGATCGGAGAATCAAACAGTCGCTGGAAGAGAATTGGCTAGTTTTCTTGATCAAATATTTGATCGATAATCAACTCCTAATTATTATTAATGTTACAACTGAAAATGAGTTTTGAGGCACTGATTAGAGATCAGCTTACATCTGAGCTCTGAAAGTCAGTGATTTGTGCAACCGACCCTTATTATATAATTTAATTCTATCAAAGTAAAACTCCTATTGACGCGAGACAAATTATTATAAGTTAATTTTATCAAGATTATTAATACGCTGTATATATAATCTTCGAAAACAAGTGCCTAAAATTGCTGACGTAGTGGATGCCGCATTAGCTGCATTGGTTAAAAAAGTATAATTTGGTGCTATAGGAATACTAAGTATATTTATCATATCTAAAACTGGTACAGATACATTTTGAACATAATTTTATGTGTTACATTATAAAAATAATATAACTACTTCAAGGAAACTTAATATAGAACATATAGATAGTGCGAACGAGTGCACCAAAATAAAACATATCAATATGTTTTTAAATTTAATATTGGATATCTATATTAGAAACTGTACTAACTAGAAAGGAAAAAAACTGAAAACAGCTTCGGTTTGTATTATATCTGCTACTTTGTTTGTAAATACCTGCTTTTGTCAATTAATTTGAAAGTTATTAGGAAGGCAAATACAGACAAAACTTCATATTAATTTGTTATATTTATTAATAAAGATTAATAAATACATTTTAAAAGCAAATATTTTATTCGTCCGCACGGTTAGCAAGTATAAAATGATCATTGAGTCAAAAGGGGGTAAACGATGGTATATAACTACTGGGGCTAGTTGGAACTTCAGGGCTCACAATGGAGGAGAAAGTGCGATGGTAAAGGTTATTTCCTAGACGTGGAATGTGAAGTCTACATGCAAATAATAGCTCGTACAAACTTATAGCTCTCTCAATTCCTATGTGTAATTAGTAGTAAGTACAGTTAAAATACCCTCCTATTATTTGTTAGGATAGGATAACATTTCTCTGACCACCGAACGCGAGTGGGAATTCTGGCTATAAAAACTTTTTAATGCATCTGTTATACGTCTGTATAGACACACAGCCAATTACCCTAAACCTATTACCCTAAGTTCGCGAAATGGGATGTTTATTGCTCGTATTACGTTTTATCGGTTTAATGGGAGGGAAAACCTTTTACAGTGTAATTTTGGTAGCACTTGTTAACATTTGCGAACCAGCCATGGTTGAATAGGTAATGTAAAATATAGTTTAGTTTAACACANCATGTTTTGGGTGTGTCGTAATGGTTTTTCGTTTTGTTTTTCAGCACTGCGTCTCACTACCCATTTGGGCTGGATACGCTTATGTACTAATTCCACTGGGGTTTTAGGGATAAGGGAGGCTAAATTTTTAGGAAGTGTAGCCACATTTGCGTGGATGAAGTGTGAAAAACCATTATGTAAAAACCCCCTTCGGTACACCCAATCGAGATTAGAACCTCGATCTCCCCGTCATCGGCAGTCTAGTCTACTGCGAGAGTAGCGCCTTAGTCCATGCGGACACTGAAGTGGGTCGTAATACTTATTGAGGTTATAGATTCATGTTTAATTTTAAAGTGATTTTAATGATTAACAAGAGGAAGGTGCAAAATCCAAATATAAATGTAGTTTCTTCACATGATGCTTAAGTTATTTAACTCTGAAAATATGCTTGACGAGTTAGTTTTCTGTGGCAGTCTCATGTTTAGGCGAGTGATGCTGCTAGCATAACTTACAAAATACCCACTAGGATCGTTTATTCTCTTTTGAGACATCAAAGTCGCATTCTTATGTCATAATATAAACCATTTATGATAGGCCTACATGAATAAAGATCCACCCACTTCGGTGGCCGCATGGTCTAAGCGTCACTCTCGCAATAGACTGGTTGCCTATAACAGAGAAATCGGGGCTCGATTCGCGTCGGGTGTACTGAGGGTGGCTTTTCTTAAATGGCTTTCCACTTTCCCTCAACGCAAATATGGGTAAACTTCTTCTAAATTTAACCTTCCTAATCCCTAGCTCATTAGTGTAATTAGTACATAAGCGTATTATAACCCAAATGGGTAGTAAGATGCGGTGCTAAAAAAGCTTTGTTTTAAAGTAGAGATGGGTCTAATCTTATATTTTTTTGAATATTAATCCTAATCCTAAATTTTCTTTTGAATCTCGAATCCAAATTCGAATCCTTAAATCCTTAAAATGTACAATTTAGGAAGAATTATTAAAGGCTTGGTACCACTCACAAACACTATTTTGTTTACCATATCTCTTGACTCATAAAAAATCACCCTTTTTGAGTAAATTAATTATATTCATACAATCTTCCTGTTTTATGATTTTGTTATCTTCCCAATTACACAAGACTATATAATTACTTATTGTGATTTAAGGTCAAAACTTTCCTAAATGTATTCGAGATATCTTTTTAAAGATTTTTAACTAATCTCTAATCTCTCAAATACCGTAGAATTCGAGAGATGCGTGTAATTGAAGATTCGAGCGTGACATCTGTAATTTGAAGTTATTAGTTTTCAGTTTATTTTTAACAAGCTGGCAACCATTTCACTAACCCAGTCTGTGAAGAATGTGCATTACATGAACAATTCTAAAAATACACTTTTTCATATTACTGGGCCCACTGGATCGCTGAAACGTGTTGCAAACCTTCAGAAAGCCCACGGGGTTTTAAGACGGGGTTTGTTATTTACAAATATCGTTCACGCCAAATTAAAGGTGAAAGGTATCAACATGATTCTATTACATTAGAATTTTTTCATTTAATCTAATGATTACAAAAAAGTGTTGAGACGTAAATTTAGCTGATTTTTAAAATACAACTCGCCTCGGTGGCGTAAGTTGGCTAACGCGCTAGTCGTGTTGAGCTCGACTGCTGAGGATGGGGAGATCGAGGTTCGAATCTCGGCCGGGTGAACTGGGGGTGGTTTTTCCTAAATGGTTTTCCACTTTCCCTCCACGCAAATGTGGGCTAACTTCCTCTAATTCAACCTTCCCAATTCCTAATCCATTATCGTAATTAGTACTTAAAGCGTATAGCCCGAACGGTTAGTAAGAGGCGGTGCTAAATAATAATAATAATAAAATTTATAATACATTTTACGGGAAATGTAGAGATTTTGAGAGCAAGATAAATAGTAATAAAGGCATCCAGCCTTCCTTGAAATATTATCCTAGTAGAGCCACAAAATAAGATTATTAGAATAGTGAGTATTGTTTTGTTTGTTTTGAAGCTTTATAATTGACATTCTCCTCAGAACTAACATGATGTGATGTCCCTTGACGCCCATAACACTGACCAGTAAATCGAGTCCATGGACAGTGAAGATCTTGCATTATTTCTGTTTATTTTTCATAGTATTCTTCATTTCACCCTTTTAAAGCACTACATGTGTTTATGTATTCTAGGTTTTAAAATTATCGTATCACTAACTAAATTAACTTTTGTTTTATCACCGAGTCTTACTACCCGTTCGGGTCGTACGCGTATGTATTATTTACGCTAATGGGTGAAAGAGGAATAAGGTTGAATTTGCATTTGCATGTAGAAAGAAATACTTGATTCATCCGACTGAGATTTGAACCTTGATCTCCCCGCTATCTGCAGTTCAATCTATTGCGAGGGTGACACCTTATTAGACGATGCGGCCATCGAAGCTGGTACATTAAAAGTTAAATTTGTATATTAAATCAACAACTTACATGGGAAAATATTTAAATCTTCTTGGTATTGAATATATTTAATGTGTTTGCTTCGAGATTATAAATTAATCTCATTATAGACAGGTGTTACCCACATTGGGGGGAACGTGGACAAAATGTCTGACTCAGGTGTCCTGAAGGTTATTTTTTCTAAATGTTTTCCCACTCTTCCTCCATACAAATGCAAGTAAATCTCTTCAAAATTAAACCATCATTATCATTATACCATTAGAATAGTTAAAATGAGTAAACTAAGGCTCTATAGTCCCATTATATTAAACTGCTGAAGACGTGGAGATCAAGGTTCGATCCCGGTCGGATGTACTGAGGGTGGTTTTTCCTAAGTGTGTTTCCGCTCTCCCTCAATACAAATGAAGGTACACTCCCTCTAAATTCAACCTTCCTAATTTCTAACACATTAGTGTAATTGGTAAATAGGAGTATAACCCGAACGGTTAGTAAGACGCGGTGCTACAAAAAATATGAGTAAAACCCGAACGGGTTGTAAAACACAGTGGTAAAAAAAATTAATATTAAGATAAAATAGTGAATCAGACACGCTTCTCAAATGCCTATTTAGTGTTTTTTTTCACATATTAACTCTAACCACTATTTTTTTTTATTAATACAGTAAACACACATCTGCTATTTTATTGGCCTATGCCAACCCAATGTAATAACTGCTTCTTTTAGTGTAAGGAGGAAATAAAAGGATATACATTAACTTATCTAGAGCAAACAAATAAAATCTCGTGTGTGCAACCTTATGATTTTCTAAGACCTATCGGGATTTTAAGTATCTGCATTAAGACGCAGCGCTAAAGGAAAAAAAAGTTTCTCGTAATTTTAAACCCCCCCATCGATGGTCGCATGGTCTAACGCGTCACTTGTGTTAGAGTGGCTGTCTCGCCGGTGACTGTGAGGTCGGGTTTTGAATCCCGGTTGGTTGTACTAAGGTCAGGTTTATCCTAAATAGTTTCCTACTCTCCCTCCGCGCCAATTCATGTACATTTCCACTAAAATGCTCCCTTCCTCATCCTTATTTGACTAGTGTAATTAATGGATGCCTATAACCCAAACGGATACTAAAATTATATTTAAAAAAAAGTACAAATCTTTTAAGACCATAAACTATGATTAAAACTACTTGATACTAATATAATAAGATAAGTAGCACTGGCTCTATAGACTACCTCTTTTGTATGGATTTAATACTACTATGAATTAATAGTCCTACTATCTTCGCTGACTAATAACAAATTATCACCTCTGACAAGACGTGTATTAATCACAACTTGTGAATGTGGGGAATGCCAGGCCTCCACCGTGGTTCGGATTCCACGTTAAACTGTAGGTCCTCTTTCATTTCACAATCACCCTACCATTACACAATAGCGTAAGTGCGTGTAACGCGAACGGGTCGCGGTGCTAATAATAAAAGTTAATAATAATAAAACAAATTATATACATCAGTAGACTTTAGTTTGAATTTTTCACAAATTTAATATCTATTTCTTTAATACAAAAGGGTATGTTTTGTCAGCCCCAATATCGACATATCTTATGGGTCTAAATCGACATATGTGGTCTTTAATAGAAATGTGTTGATCTTACAATGTGTGACTGCTGTTGAAATTACAACGTTCTTTACCGGAAGTCTAAAATATCACCCCCGCACTCTCCCTATCACCCCCACCCCATAATCCCAGACGCATCTCCGGAACCTATGAGATGAGTCGTTCTCGGTCTTTCAAAGGAGTCAAGATCTTTATCGAGGAATGAAAAGGCGGTGAACAGAATATTTTGCCAACAGGCAAAATTGTAACGAATAATGTTGTCTATACTGAAGTTTTCTAAAACACTTTGTAAAGATGAATGCCTCATGAATATATTATAAATTTTCTCTTTTAAAATAATTTGTCTTTAAAACTAAAATTTACTTCTCTTTATATTTTATTCATTTGAGAAAATTTTTATTTCTTTAAACTAGATAAATCCTTTATTAAGAATAGTATTTCTTTTTCTAGTTTCACTTAATTATTGTCAAATTTTTGCACAAGTTTGCTAGTTTGATATTGTCTTTTATAAGTAATTTATCCTTTAATTAAATATACAATGAAAGGAATCACTAAAATAATGTCCATATTTTGTTATAATAGACACACAAACACACCTAACTTTAGCACCGGGAATTGAACTTTATCCTGGTCTTTCAGCTCATCTTAGACTTCATTCCAATTTTCGTGGGAACGGCCCTAACTGACAGCTAAAGAAGCTATTGGATCTACTTTCACGTGATCTGCAGATGTCCCTTTTGATATATAATGCCTAAAAAATAATAGAATAGTAAAATGTTATTATTTTTTGCAAAAATAAAATGTTTGTATTTTCTAAAAGGCTCTTTCGTTGAAAATTATACAGTCAAGGCTAGTTAATGTCCATAGAAGAGATGAGGGCAGTTAGATTAATGCAGCCGCACTGAGGTGGAAAAGATATGGGGAAAAGACAGTGATAAATTACATGTGGGAAACCACCTCCAGTATATTCCACTGAGATCCAAACCTTTATTTCTTCTTCACCGGCAGTCATGAACGAACTGGACGTCTTAGACCACAGGATCATCAGTGCGGGTACTATCTGTGTACACAGAAGAAAACATACGAGTTAAAAAAAACACCAAGTGGATTGAACAAAATTCCAGTCAGTGATGGACCTATTTAACCCACAATTAAAGGGTCAAGTCGTGATAGAATCAGGTATCCCCCAAACTTTTAGTTGACTTCTATTCACTTAGCTACGGGGACGGCAGTATTGCCGTTGATATTGTCAATTATATCATAAATATGTTTTATTTACATATATAATGTATAGCCGCTTCTCCTATCAGATAGAATAAGTGACGAATACGGTAACAAAGATATACAAAGAAGGATGGGAAGGATGAAACATAAGAGAGATATACAAGTTGAACAAATCTGTTTATTTAAATCTAAACAAGTTGAAAGTATTACAAATAGTTTGACGAGATAATATACAAGACATTCCTTCGTTTATTGATGTGAATTATTGTTTATTGGTGTGAATTATATCTCTTACTTTAGACATTGCTGCCCCAACTGGGAGCCTTAGGTGTGAAGCACCTTGGTTTGACCTGCAACCATGACAAGTATGGTTGTGTCTTTATTAGAAAAGGGTGTAACTCGTTAAAGTAGAACAAACACATTTTAAAACGAAGGTGCGTCTGCCTCATTACAACGGCAATTTAAATTTGATGCAAATATTGATTTAAGGTTAAGCAACATTGCATAACACCACTCCAGCCTTGCGGCTACTAGACACTAACCTAATAAGTATATAAAAGAATAATAGTTAACAATATCTAATTCTATAAAGTTCTAGTTTAAAGAGTTACAACGTTGGTAGTTAAACGATCTAGCAAGCATGGGCTAACCGAGCTACCAGGAATCTAGGGTGTAAATATACTATGGCTGAACTATTCCTAATTAGTATTGCCTGGTAATTCAATAGTATATTTAAATTTCAACACAAGTCTGGACACAGACTATAACAACTGCAAACAGTTAAACATTGACTAATTCAAGCGGCGCCTGAAGGGGGCTGGACAAAATAACACCACGCGGGCCACTACTCTGAACTAGTAGCATACCCACGAGCTGAGTACCTTACTAAGGTACAACAATAGAAAGATTAAAGACTGGTATCAGTCAAAGATCCAACTAGGTCATGGAACAAAGCTATAGATTACCTGATCTCCATCTTTTTTATATCTAAAGGCTTAGACTATCTGGAACATGGCCATTCAGTATAGGGCGTCTGGCTATTGTACAGATATTTAAGACTGTCTTATGGACATAGAAAAACAGATCATAAAACCCGACATTCAAAACTATGTCTTATGGACATAGACTAAACAGATCACGAAGACCCTATCAAAAATGACTAGATCTAAATTCACATAGTCACAGACTTTACTTCATCTGTGGCGAGGAGGCGGGACCGACGTGTCAAACATCGTGATCACCGCTTGTTAGTCTACTAGTCCTCGACGATTTATAGGATGTTCCTACGACGAGTCGTTAGAATAGAATACAAAATATGAGTCGCAGTCGCATATTAGCTTGCTTTGATGCACCCTGAAGGGGAGCACGAGAGCAAATTCCAACACGTACCGACCAATTGGTCACACCGTGTGGTTTCGGAATCTAACAGACGAGTTGTCGCTTTTCGCGAAGTTTCTGAAACAAAGAAAAACATATTAATATTGGTGAGGGAAAAACAAAAGTATGTTGGGAAACCGAATAAGGGTTTTTAGAGTTACGTGCGGAGACACTACTCTATAGGGAGCTAGGTGGGAGCCTCCCAAACCACTGTTTGACACTTCTAGCTTATCCGAGCAGGGCTTTGGGACGTTGATGGCACCCTCCAAGGTCGATAACGTAATTCCCAAGCCCCTAGATAAGAGGATTGGTGGCACCGGGAATTATGTCGTAGAAGGACTGCTGTGTTCTTCTCCACGTTAATACTTGTCCTCCAGGTGGTCAACCACCCCTCCAACTGTGCCAGGTGCGTCTGGAGTCGCCTCTCCACCAGTTGCCCTCGCCAAGACTCCGCTACTAGAGCCGTGTCGTCCGCATACAGTGCCAACTCGGTGCCTGGGGATTTAGGAATGTCGTTTACATACAGAATGAAGAGCACCGGGCCCATGAAAGAACCCTGCGACACTCCAGCCCGGATGCGTCTTGACTTGGGAAGTGGCGCCCCCAAAGGTAGTAGAGAAAGTGTAGTGGGATAGATAAGATTGTACAACCTTAACTAGGTAGAAGGGTAGGTTCAGGGAGAGGAGTTTGAAAAGGAGACCTTCGTGTCAAAAACTGTCGAAGGCCTTTGCCACTTCGAGAAGGACAGCAGCAGTCAGCCCGTTGATGTTGAAGTTCCTCGTGACCTGCTCTACGAGCCGGACGAGTTGGTGAGACGTAGCGTGTTCCTCCCGAATGCCGAACTGCTCGTCTACCAAGATGCCCGCCTCGCGAACATGTCGGGTCAGTCTCGTCAGTAGAATCTCTCAAACAACTTGCCCAAACAGTCGAGAAAGCTGATCGGTCGGTAAGATGAAGCTAGTGCTGGGTCCTTACCCGGTTTATGAAAGCAGAGGACGTTGGTGTGCTTCCAGGGCTCGGGGAAGTGACTCAGGAGCAGGAAGGCGTTGAATAACTCCACGAGGAAGTTTATTGCCTCCAAGGGCAGCTTTCTGAGGACCGCGTTATTGATACCGTTGCATCTGGGGGCCTTGTTTAGTCTTAGAGCGGCTAACGCCCGCAACATTTCTGTCGCTTCCGTGGGTTCAGGTTCATCCAAGGGTCTGTACGAGACCGCACCGATGACCTGAGCCACGTGCGCAATGTGCACCGGGTCTGACGGGTCGTCAGTCGGTACAAATTGTGCCTCTAAGTGCTCAGCGAGAGCATCGGCCTTCTCCTGGTCAAAATATGAAACAAAGGATGGTGGTTTTATACCAGATGCACTGAAGTATTAGGAAAGGGAAATAAAAGGAGGGGGCAGGGTGCTCTTCTAGAACAAATTAGAATGCCTACTAGCGCTTGGAGATGGCCGCTGATGAAAACATTGGGGAGCGGACAATCATTACAGTTGATTCTGGCAAGCAAGCAAGGTATCTGTTTGTTGATCTTCCACCAGGAAGAGTTGAGCAGTCAGCTGGGGCAATTTTTCCTCAGGTTTGGGCGTTTCCGGCAATACGATTTCACCGTGAGTTTATATCTGCCACACATTATTTGAATTTATTAATTCTTGGATTTATAGTGGTACTCATATATTGAGTATTTCTTTGAGTGTTCGTGCTCTTGGGTAGTTAGCACGTTACAATAAAATCCATGATGTGTCTGTATGTCCTTCCAATAATCTTTCTCCCGCTTCCCAATACCCTAAAAGGCGTAAATTTGGCATAGACGCTGTGGGGCATGCCGGTTTAATGATAAACATTCGAAACTTAAATACGTTTTGTCCGCCATTTGGGATTTTTTTGAGTCTTTTAAAGCAGAAATTTGGTGTGGATGCTATTGAGCAAGCCACATTTATCAGAAAAATTCGCTACTTGGAAAATCCAAGATGATGGACTAAATATGGGGGACGCAAAATACAAACTGGTTTCTAGAGTGATTAAATTTTGTATGGACGCTATGAAGCATGCCACCTTTATAAGAAAAATCCTAGACGGTGGATGCAACGTACCAATTGAGTTTGATTTGGATGGATTGGAAGTCTTTCCCCTGTTGTCCAAAATTGCTCATGTTGGAAACAGGTCTAGCTTCTAGTATATTTAAAAGCTGCTCTGTAATATAAATACCTGCATTATTGTAATTTCTTTACACGTTGTTTCACTATATTGTTTACACTAAAACGAGTTAAATATATCTTCCAGCCCGCAATAGTGGAAACAAGGATTAAACTTAAGTGGATATAATTTGGTTTGTTGGTGATGAAGAGGCTAGTGTTTGAATCCCATAATAGTGTACTAAAAATATTTTTTTTAACTTATTGGTTTCCAACTTTCCCGTGATGAAAATGCTACTACATACCTTATGCAAATATTTTATTTATAATTCAAAATTTACTATTATTTGTGTTTTTTATTTTTGCTCATGGTGAAGCTTATTTGACCAAAACTTATTTATAATGAGTAACACAAATGGAAAACTAACGTTTATATTAGTTTAAATAGTTAGTTATATTACTAAATTTTATAGGGTTTGTCAACTTGATGTAAATTTGGCTCCAAACCAAACTATGCGCTTTATGTTTACTCAGCAAGAATAATTTAGCACTCACAGTTCTATTTCGTTTTGTTGTTGATTCTGTATCATTATGGTGGTCAAATCTAAGTTATTGACAACTATTTAAATGATATAGCTAAACAAACTAAATATTTAATAAGCGGTGATCAACTGACGTGTCACGGCCACATGGTAAAAGGCATCACTCTCGCAGTAGACTGGCTGCCGATGACAGGTAGATCGGAGTTCAATCTCAGTCGGCTGCACCGAGAGCAGTTTTTCCTAAATGATTTTCTAATCTTACTACAAACAAATGTGGATGCACTTCTTCCAAACTAAACCTTATTCACCTCTATCACATTAGCGTAATTAGTAGATATGCGTATAGACTGAGCCCGTAGTAAGACGTGGTGCTAATAAAACCTGACGTGCTGATGGTGCGAAACTAAAACATTGTTATGGACTGTAACTTAATATAAATACAGCACTAACGATTTTTCTGGCTAAATGAGCAACACTAACGTAGCACTAACGAAGTACTAACGATTTCATTAGGTTTTGTCATTAGTGCTTGACCGTCAAATGATGGGCGGGGCCAGGTTGAAGTCAATTTAGCCCTGCCAGATGGTTTTGCCTTATAGCTTCCACAAGAATATAGCACTAACGAATTTTTTATGTTTAA
>CABFOV010001186.1:0-41037 GCA_902141375.1 Timema poppense
CAATCAGGTGGCAAAATCAACACGGCTTAATACTTCATTCGTTTTTTTATGGTGTTTAAACTGTTTCTTAGATATAGTTTGTTCGCGTCTCGTGAACAATAAAACTTCGTTGCCTCTTTTTACACATTATTTGGTACATACAATTAGTTTCTATTGCAAGTACTTGTAGCCTAAACACCCCTAAATGTTTGAGTTTCATGTTAATGATTTGTTTTTTCAAACTATTCAAAATCATTGTTTGTGTGTTTCTAGAGTTAGTCCAAGCGAATCCTTATCACACACTATGTTTATTTACGTTACGTGAACGTTAAGTTGATCATGATCCTGATATAAGCACAAGAACTACGTTTCACATTTTCACATTCAATCACATTGAAAATTGCATTCAATTATATATAGGCCTATTGTAGTGTAACACCAAGACTAAATAAACCCAAAAGTATAACAATAAAGAAAAGGTAGGTTCCAAATTAACATTTATTAATAAGAAAAACATCTAAAAGAAATATATATATAAAAAAAACAGAGAGTGGAATAGAATGGACCACAAAGTCCGGGGAAGAGGCTAAACTACAATTTAAACGTACATAATTGAAGCACTAAATGCATTACCTACGATATATTATTTAAACTCAAATCCATAGTTAAATAATGAGAGTTAATGTTACAAAAATTACCCACGGTAGATTCATAACAAAAGGTAATAGATTATAAGCTAACATAGCTAACCTCAATTAACATATTCATTATAAGGGATTAGCTAATTTCCCACGCCTGTTACGGTGGTATCACAATTACGTAAGATATTTCTATCCACGGCCAATTTGGTGGCAGTTAAATATAAAGAAAAAGTTTATTTTCCATACCCAAAATGACAACATTTGAATAGATAAATTAAGTCGTAACAAACATTTTATTAAATTGGCCTCATAAAGGTAATTTTAAATTTAAGATTTGATTTCAATGAATAATTATTATTTAATATTTGATCCAAAAGGTTATTTTTGAAATATTTAATAAATAATAACTCTAAGTCAAAATATAACTTTGAATAGAGGAGTGCAAGTATTCCCAATGGCAGCGCTTAGCTTACCTAAGCAGTCGACGGTAGTGTTATGAGTACCAATAAGCAGACACATATTGGCATGCTCTAATGCTCCCTGAAGTGGAGCCAATTCCATCATGTATAGACATAATGGTCACGTCATAATGTTGACTGAACTTTAGGGGCTGGTTATCGCATTTATCGAAGGTTACTGAAATAAGGGAACAAACATAGTTTAACTACTAAGGAGATATAAAATTGCAAACTGGATATGCATTTTTAAGGTTAAGTGTGGAGGGCTGGGTGAGAGCCCCCCACTGGACATTGTGTATACTTCTCGCTTATTCGAGAAGAGCTTTGAGAAGTCGGTAGTACCCACCAGGGTCAATTAGGTGTTTCACAAGCCCCTGGATAAGAGGAGTGATGGCACCTGGAAGCCTGTCAAAGAAGGACTGCTCAAGCTACCGGAAGGGGTATTTGATTGTCGGCATCTCCATGTCCCGATACAGAGCCACGTTGCGAACGTACCAGGGGGCCTCCACAACGATTCTCAGACAACGGTTATAAAAAGCCTACATCCTCCTCATATACGTGTCCACCAGGTGACCACAAGTGGGACAAACAAAATTGAGACTTGGCCTAAGCACTACTTGTACAGTGTTCGTCCGTTCCTTGTGGGCAGGACACTACACTTGTTTATGAGTGGACCTAGGCACGCCAGCATCTCCTTCAAGTGGTCAGCCGCCCTTTCAAGTGTGTCATATGAGTTTGATTCTCCTCTCCACCAGAATCCTCCTCCATGACTCCCTTACTAGACCTCTCTCGTCCACATAGTGCTAACCAAGTGTTGGGGTATTTCTAAATATCGCTCACATACAGACTGAAGAAAACAGGCCCCACGAGGGAACCCAAAGGCTCTCCAGCCTGGATGCTTCTTCTGACTTGGTATATGGTGTTCCCAAAATTTGTTGAGAAGATACGGTGGAAAAGATAATATTGTACAACCTTAACTAGGAAAAAGGGAAGGTATAGATAAATGAATTTAAAAGTAGTCCCTCCTGCCAGACATGTTCAAAGGCTTTTGCCACGTCAAGGAAAACAGCACCGGCCATTCTGTTAGTTGATGTTGAAGTTCCTCGTGACCTGCTAGACAAAGTACACCAGCTGGTGGAATGTGGCGTCTCCAGCACGGAAGCCGAACTATTCGTCCACCAGTATGCTCCGCTTCCAAACATGTCTCGTCAGTCTCGTCAGTAATTGTCTCTCGAACTCCTTTCCCAAACAGTCGAGCAGATTGATCAGTGGGTAAGATTTAGCAAGGGATGGGTCCTTACCCTTTTTGTGGAAATAGAAGACGTTGGCGTGCTTCCAGAGTTCCGAGAACTAACTCAGTAGCAGGATCGCATTGAACATTGTATAACCCATCGAGGGTCGCCTTTATGGGCAGGTTTCTGAGGACCATGTGTTTAGTGCCGTCTGGTTCAGGCGCTATGTTTAGTCGTAGAGCGTCTAGTCTCCAGGAAATTTCTATCATGTTTATGGACTCGAAATCATCTAAAGGTCTGCAGGAAACCACACCAATGATCTCCACGTGCGCTATGTGCATTGGGTCTGACGCGTTGTCAGTCTGTAAAAATTGTGTCTCTAAGTGCTCAGAAAGAGCATCGACCTTATTCTGGACAGAGTTGACCACCCTGTTCGGTCCAACGATAGGTGGCCTTGGTGCGAAGGCCTGCATGAGTGCATCAAGCTCCTCGTAATTTGCCACAGGGGCCTGTTCTTTACGCACAGGCTCTCAATATTGTCATCCCAGACACTGTTTCGGTATTATTGGACCATCTCGCAAACCCCGTGTACTTTACGGTCCCATTTGGACTTTTCTACCAGGTCATTTTGTTGTTTGCCAAGCCTTATTCAGAATATATTTCTCCCGGATGTTCCTAAGGATGTAATCAGGTAAAAGGCCTGTAGGGCCCTCTTAGGATGGTACATCGGCGTCAAAGCTTTGATCACCCCCTTTATGGCGGAAGCTATGGACTCCATTTCTTGATCGATTACTGCTACCGTTTGAAAGGTAGGGATGGGTCTCAAACTTTCTCTCAACACATTTGTGAAACTATCCCAGGCAGTGTGGCTTAGGTCGGGCTTTTGAGGGGTTTGATAAGAATACTACGCATCTCAGATTGACACAAACTGTATTGTGATCTAAGTTTATCTCTGCTAGATACTTTAGAAACAATCGTTATCTGATCCCTCTGGTGACAGCAAGGTCTAGGACGTCCGGGTGATAGCAAGGAGTGTAAAGGAAGGGGTTGGGTTTTTAAATTATTATTTTTTTATTCACCCTGAGTATTCTTCTCAGTGTATAACAATTTTATCCAGAGTCCTATTTTTCTACAAACGTTAGTTGCTCAATTATCATATATTATTTTTATTTAATCTATCTAATATGGTATTGAATCCTAGTACTATTTAAATGTATATTAATTTGTTACCACCAACTATTTTTGTATCACTTCCACCCGGGTATTTTTAAATTCCCCGGTACCCTCCACAGCTGTCACTCCCAGGGCTCACCGGTACCAGTGAGCATCGGGCACTCTACAATTGTAGCGAACGTTCCCCTATCCGCCACATGGGGAGGCGCCCTATTGGAGATGTAGCTCCAGCTACCTACTAGTGACATAACTTGTGGAAAATCCCTAATCTTAATATATCCTAACCTAATAAGATTAAATTATTCAAATCCTTACTATATATATTCTAGTAGCTAATTTATCCTAGAACTAACCTACATTACTCTAGTGTTGGAAAAATATGTATACTTCTCTTATGATATTCCTTAATATTACTTTAGTCCTTACTGGTACACGTTGGCTGCATTTGCAACCGTCCCTTCTTCCGATAATCTCGGAGGTCCATCTACTGTCCTTTCCATCTTCTTTCTTGTTCCCAAGAGTATGGAGCTGGATTGCCTCAGGGTGAGCTAGCTCCATCATCTTCTTGAGTAATCTTTCCAGATTTGAGTGCCACACGCTGACTCTTAGGTGGGCCGTCCCTTTTATTCAGTCACTTCGTCAACTGTAAACTTCAGCGACGGTCCTCCTTCCACACGAACTGCGGTTAGTCTCATCTTGTGGTTTCTACTTGCCAGTTTCTTCTGTTACTTGTAATTCTATGTGCTATTTGTACAATAGGCACTATTTTCTTAACTACTTTGTTCTAAATTCACTTCACTTTCACTTGTACTTACTTTAAAGGTCACTGAAACTCCGCTTGAGTCATCTCCACCTTTTTGATCTTCTCTTTGTCACGAACCATGGTTAGCAAAAGCCCTCTTCACCAGTATTTCCCGAACGTATCTCTCTTTCTCTTATTTCGAAATTTTATCCGCCAATATATCCAACCGCTTGCATTCCTTATCATTATACAAACTATATTCCCAATGAAGCTATCTTCCAATTCTCTACTAATCTCCTCCTTTCCAAGGCATTCCAGAACCACATTTTCTGGCGTTGCCAGCCCTCCACAATTACATCTTGGAATTTACACTAGGCCCTTTTCGTATAAATAATCTTTACATGGTCCCTTGCCAGACAGGAAGTGAACGAGGCCCTGAGAAAGATTGAGATGTTTTAACTATCAACGGTAACAGTGAAAATGATTGCCTACCAGTTACACTGGTTCACCATATTTATTGCCTTTCCTCCTCAAGGGCCCTATTTATTCCTACTCAGGTTCTCACCCCAGCCTTAGTCAACCTTTCCACCATCTCAAACGCCCCTCCCTTCAGCCACTAACATGCAGCTTTCTTCCTAACATGAAGGTATAACGGTCTTATACCCAATACAGTCGTTAATGCATTCGTGGCCACATATATGTAAGCACCAGTCAACCTCATAAGTGAGTTCTTCTGTAAGCTGAGCAGTTTCTTCACTGGTAGGATATTCTTCAGCCTGTGGGCCTAGGTGCTAGCCTTATACCCATGATTGCCACAATTAAGGCCTGGTGATACGTGCTTATAACCTTCATTGGGATGTGGAACCTTCTCAGGCTGAAACTAATGATCTTATGCATTACGGTTAATGCCCTGGCACATACTTGTTCTATATGTGCTTGGTAGTTCCTTTTTCTATCAAGGGAAATTACCAGGTACTTAGTCGTGGTTACACTCTTGAGATTGTTATTCTCAATCTTGATGGATGGATTACTTCCTATTTTTTCTTTGAACTCTATGAAGTTGGTTTTGCTAGGTGCCATGATCAGCCTAAAACTCTGACACCATTTGTTGAAGATATTCATTACTTTGTTGGACCTTGTCTCACGCTCATTTTTTGATTTGCCATATATGATTATTAATAGATCATCTGCAAAGGCCACAAATCCTGCTGATTTCGAGAAAGATTCCAAAACTGTCAGACCTGGTTCCATGGTTCCAACCCTAAATTCCAAAATATTACTATGCAGACTGATCGCTGGGGACATCCACTCGTTATAACCTTTTCTACTTCCTTGCCAGGTCATCTCAGGGTTGCAAACCAATTCCTGCAATAATTCAGGAAAATATTGTTTAGGTTATTCGGGCAACTTATCTTCCTGAGCCTCTTGAAATGTGTGGGCCACCAAAGATTGTCGAAGGCTCCCATGATATCAATAAAAACACCCACCGTATATTTCTTCTCCACCTTATCGATTATTTCCATTTTGCTCATTGTCTTCGGAAGACCTTCCCTTCCGAAAACCATATTGTTACGGTTGTATCCCTATCCTTTCCCTATTTCCGTCCAGCCTCCTGCACAACACCCTTTCCTGTATTTTTCCCCATTACAATTAGTAAATATATTGGCCAGTAAGATTTTGCTAGTTTAGGATTTTTGTCTTTTCCCTTATCGAAGATCACCACTTCTTACTGCTTAGAAACATTTGAGACCTGGATTTGGGACAAACATTCATTTAGTAACTCAGCCAAGAAAGGTGCTATCTCTTCCACCCCTGCCCTTAGTACCTCTTCAGAGATCCCATCTGCCCATAGGCCTTGTTATTATTTAGTTTGTTAATTATTTCCTTGACTTGATTGGTAGCTACAGATTCTGTCTCTTCCTTTCTTGTACGGTGCTCATGCTTCATTCACCTTACTAGTTCTTGGTGTTCTTCGGTTGACCCTAATTTGAGTCATCAGGAAGAAACTTTCTCATCAGCAAGTGAACCGAGTATTCCCACCTGTTGTCATTGAGCCGTCTTCCTTCTTCAAGGTTTATATCGTGTTTGGAGATCTTTCCTATGGTGATTTTGAATGGGGTTCCCCAAGGGTTTGTCACCAATTCCTCCCTCACATAACCTTCCCATCTGGTCTTTTCCCCCTCTTTTAGTGCTGACTTAAAGCTCCCCTTCTGTTCCCTGTAGATCCCCAACAAGAATAATACTTCCTTGCAGGTCCCTACATCTTTGATATATCTTTCTCGTTAGGCTAGCTTCGCATCGTAGACACTGAAACTGATAATTCCAGAGCTTGTTTGTTACAACCCCAACTTCCCTCATCAGTGGTTTTACACTGCGTATGGCTTCATGGATTTTTCTTGTTAGTTGTTTTACTATTTCAATAACAATACCCCCTTCCACATTCACATATGGTAGGATAAGAAAATACTTGAATATATTCCAGTTATCCCTCTTCATTTCGTATTTCCTGTTGTTCCACTCTGTTGCTTCTTCTTCAAGCTTCCCTCTCACATCAAATCTTATCATATTGTGATCTCTAGAGGTAGCCTGGTCCTCTACTTGCATTCTTTAATTCTTTCTATAGCCTGTTCATTGCATATTGTCACGTCAATGTTTGTATTGGCCCCAGACCTACCCACATAAGTAAAAGGGCTTCCCGTTTTATTTAATATCTCAAGTTGTAGAGCCATGATTGCTTCTTCAAGGATTTTCCCCCTCTTATCAAGTCTCCTATCTTAGCTTCCCCGATCTTGCCTGATCGCCTTATGGCTATGCCACAGCGTCGACTTTGCATTTACATATGCTATTATTATGAGGGACGAATTTCCAAATGTTCTGGATATCTCTTCAGGGAAATCAATATATTGTTAAATCTATTCCTAGTATTTAAAATACATATTTACACGTATGTAGCTTCCTCCCTTGTATTAAACACTACGCAGGTCACTTTGTCACTACAAAATTGACCTAATTTAATCGTAGTTATATTTTTATTGAGAATTATCACCACAATTTTAGGTGCTCCACCCTACACCATGATCCTTGCAGTCACCAGAATGTAAGGTACTTGTTCTTTGAATGCATCTGGCTCCTGAATAAATAGTATATCCAGCTCTAATTCTTGGGCCATGACTCGTACTTCCTGAAGAACCACCGCACTCCTATAGCATTTAAATTTCCATTCATCCTCCTGAACTAGGTCGTTTGCCATTTAGGGGTGGTACGTGTGAGGGTAACACTGTGGCCAAGGTAGGTGAGAGTTGAATTCTACTCTCCAATGGGATTTTATAGTTTTCTCGAATAACACCCCTTCATCTAAGGTAACATTTCTTCATCCTGCCATCTTTTCCAAAAGTGTCTTGAGCACCCCATACTCAGTAGGTAGATTAATGGATTTCAACTGAACTCTATCTCTGAATTTTACGGTTGGAAATGTTATTTTCCTCCCTTTCTCATGGCCGGTTTTTGTCAGTTGACGTAGTGATAATTTGACAACGTTCGGTTCTTCTAGTTTTTATAGTTTTACCGTTTTCTCGAAGTTCCCATATATATTTTACCCAATATCCCCTTCATTTGCTATATTGCTCAGGTTGTTGGTTTCTATTTGTGGCCTCTATTTATATTCACGCCTGTCACAATCACCTGTATCCTTGGAACTACCATTGCCCCTGTCTTTTACCTTTTCTTCTGATTTTATTAATTTAATTTGCTGCCCCTTATTCTATTCTTATTTTTTCCTCCATCCTTTTTCCTAAGTCCTCCATTTACCTTTTTTTCATATCCCACTCCTCTTTTCCAGAATTTCCATTACATTTTTTTCTTTGCTTGGTTCTTTTAGCCCCCCTCTTTCTTTGTTTCTCCACTTGGTTTATCTTACTTTTCTTCACCTGTACTTACCATTCTGTTTTGGGTGGGGTTGAGGGGGCCGATGGCTACCAGGCTGTGTTGATTTATGGAGTCACGGAGAAATCTGCCGTGAACATATATACTCTTATGGTCCCATGCGGGATGCTTGCATTGAAGTTACTACCAATTAAACCGACAGACGTGGTACCTCATAGCAATGCTTCCATGTCTGCTCCAATGGCCTGGTTGAACCAATGCCGAGGAGGTAAGTGGATATGAGACGCACTAGGCCGGTAGATGTCACCAGTTGAATAGCTGATTTTTTTATGTGTTAAAGGGGTTGTAGTGAGTTGTTGTTATGGCTTATGCCTCTTCAGACCAAAACGGAAGTCCCACTCCTCACCCCATCCTCCGCTCGGTCGCTTTGATGACAGATAAACTCTGTTAACGGGAACCTTATTGTGGGTACCAAGTGAGTTTCTCTTAATAGCAATACAATGACATGATGTTTAACCAGGAAACTTCCAAATTCACTCCGTCTGCATTCCGAGTGTGACAGCTAGCTCCTTCAACACTGGTGGTTCTCTTTTCGAGTCTGCTTCCATGAGATAGCAGTAGCAGGATGTTGTGCTTCATGTCCAGATGACCATGGCTTCTCCTCGGAGAGGCCTGGATATTCCTTAAGAGACTCGATGAAAAGTCCCAAGGATCCAGTCCAGGTATCTCTTTGATTAACTCAATCTCATTTTTGAGCTTGTCGGCCTCACAGTGTGGGGTGAGGCTTACGGCGGGAGAGCGAGTGAAGTGTAAAAATGGGTTTCAGGGGAAAGATGGTGTAGTAGTGGGGTAATAAGTGTGACGCTCACACAGAGGTCGGGAAGTGGGCCCCAAAAATAATAACCATGAGGTCACAAGAGGAACATTTTTTATTTTTGATAAATTACAATGATAAAATGAATGGTGAGTACATTAATGGCTTAACCAGCCTTCGCTTAGTCTGTCAGGGTGCAGACTAAGCCGCCGTAACATACAATATATTACTTGTCCTACAAGAGGAGCGTAGAGTGAAATGAACATTTAAATTTGGCGCCCAAGCACGCGCTTAGATAATCAACTTTGACAACAAAAAGCTCGTAAAACATAGTCTCGCATAACTATAAAAAATATTATAATTAGTTAGTTTAAATAATATAAGTTGAAGTTCCAACCATGACCGTTGGAGACCTATCCTAAATTACCAAATAGCCTAAACCAATAACAATGCTCGAAGAAGTATAACAAATTTCCCAATCTCCCGTTGCGCCTATAACATAAATTAACTATCCTATACAAAATGCATCTAATTCTAAACAAACTCATATCCCAAAAAAATTACCCTAGACAATATTAAATGTTACATAGATGAACCAGAATACAGGTTCGGGCGCGCCTACCGTAAATAAATAGAACTAAGCAAAATATGAATCTCCCCAGAAAGTTACCAACATTTGATCGTGGACCAGCCACGCCAAATCAAAATAAAAGGTCCCCATTAATAAATATTAAAGTATTGCCAAACAGTAATTTGGAAAAGTATTCCCTCCCCATATTTAGAACCAAAGAGAATTTTGATAGATTTTACTCTAATATTATTTCAATCAAGCGCCCTCACCTGGTAAAGGCCAATGATACAATGAGTGACCTATGAAGTTACAGCGGTTGTTATATACCACAAACAAGTTCTCAGTAAAGGGGGGAAGAAGGGGAGGCACATAGAACAAAGGAAGGGTAGAGAACAGCGCTCTGGTCCGAACGCGGAGGTACCAGTAATTGCCAGGCTAAGCTGGAACATTCCAGGGGCGGATGTTTGCCAAGTCAAGTTGGCAACAGTATTTTCTTTTGGAGTTTGAGGTTCTGATTTGGCTCGCGCCTCAGTCAGTCGTAGTTGCCCAAGCCAGGAGAGTGGATGCGTCGCAGCGAGTACGTGCGTCCCATTTGACGGGGAGAGGCCTCGGTCGGACTTGGCGAAAGTTGGTGTGAGTTGGTGAGCCTTGGTGAGTTAGACAACCTCCATATTACTAGGTTGTAGTGTGTTGCATATTCTTTGTTTGGAACATCGTTACATAAGGGTGGTGGGAGGGGTGCAAGGATTAGAAGGGAGAGGGGTGGTCTCCTGAAAGTCTTCTAACTAAGGGCTTGGGATGGTTCCAAGTCTGTGGCCTTGTCAGAAGCCTCGGAATTGAAGGGAGGGGTTGTTCTGCCTAACAGCGCACTGGTGAAAATCTTCACCAGTAGCTTTTGTGTTGGAGCAAAGGTCATGATCACACGTACACGTACACGTCGTCCCGTAAGTCCGTACTCTTTAGGACAATGTGGAAGTTGGACCAACTATTTAGATTTTCTAAGGACCTTCGTTATGGAAAATAAATAACACCGAATAAATAAACATCGATGGTTAATCAAAATGAAAGCATCAAATATAGTAAAGGAAACTATCTCCATTTTATAAACGTATAGTATTATTATTTCCTTAACTTCAAATGTAATTTATGGAAAACTTCACTAACTAAATATTACCGCTATTCTAAATAGAAACAACAAATACAATATAAAATATTATAAGTGTTAATTTAGCTATCAAGTTTTTCCAATATTATTTTATTTCGATTAGATTGATTTGACAAACTAGTTTTACTTTGTATCAGTTGTCACCACACTATGTGGTTAAGAATAAGGATTGTGTGTAGAACATTGAAATGTCATGAGGAATATAAGAAAGTTGAGGATTATTAAAATAAGGAGTTGTTGACTGTGTAGACGAGGTCCAAGCCTACAATCTTAGGTGCTTAATACCAAAGAAACTTTTGCAATATATACATATATATGAATATATATATATATATTCGAAAAAAATAAGAATATTTATCGGTTTTTTGAGACGATATAACTTTTATTAATCAACGTTCCTGACAGAATTAATTATGAATTGGTGTAAAAATATGGGGTAAGTATTGAACGTTGTCAAAGTTTTGGAAAGTACTGTACAAACCGCAACAAAGTTACAGCGTAGTAAAAGTCTTTTAATATTCTTACAACCACGTTTTATTCTCAAGTTTTGTACAAAAATACAAAACAGTGCATATACTTTATTAAAGTTGAGAGCATCAAACGTTTGGTATTTAGATCACGTTAGTTGAAGTTTTCCCTTTAAAAGTTTTTTTAAGTTACTTCCCTCTTTTCTAAACAAAGGTATCATAAACGCTTATGTAAATGTTGGTAAGTAATTTTAACATTATATTTATATCTATATAAAAACATAATAAAGTAGATTAGAAATAATTATTGTGTAGTTACTTCCAACCAGGCTAACATTATATCATTAAACTAATTGGGTTTATATGAGAAGGGTATAATTTTAAAGAAAATTTACCTAAAGAGGCACAGGAAAATCTTTTAGGAAAAGTCACCTTCAGCACATTTGATTGAGGTTAGAACAATGACCTTACCTTCACCGGAAAACTTGAATAAATTAACTTAACCTTTAGTCCGTTTCCACACTGAATCGAATATATATTAAAAAAAATAAAAGCTGTGTAACACACTGCTTGGCTTATGTCTAACTAAATGTAAATCAAATATATTTTTTAATCTTCAGTTCAAGGTCCTTCTATTGACTATCTGTCTATAAACACAAGATATTTGTGCTTATACTGTGCATTTCCCAAATGAAATAATATAATTGAAAATGAACATGTTTGTAATAGGTTTTCCACAAATAAAAAGTTTTGCTAATGACTGTACCATCCAATTAAAGTGGAAATTGTAGAGAGATTGGGAGCCGTATTTGGGCTAAATTAATTGGAATTTGTTTCCCCTCCCCTCCATTCCTATCCACCTGCTTTCTTCCTTAACTTGGAAAACCTGTTCAATTTTAATAACTAATAAAGGGATGAATGGGGAACTCTTGTTGTGTGCACTCACGTTTAAAATTAATTTGATGGTTTTGTTTGCAGGGTTGATATTATAGAATATGGTAGTTTGTAGACAATCTCAAATATTAGATTGGTGAACCACAACCTGTATAGGTGATCATACGGGTGAAACATCAGGCTCGTCTAGTATGACTTTCTGGTTACTTGGCGTTCGTGGTTAGAATCCTGGGCTGGGTGTACTGAAGTTGAGTTTTATAAAGTATTTTCCACCGTCACACTGCGAAAATGCGGTTACACTTAATCTAAACTCTAAGTATATGGCCTGGATGGGTAGTAAGACTCAGAGTGCCAGATAAAAAAGCGTTTTATAGTATTAAATAAATCTTAGTATGTCAAAACAATTCATAGTAACCTATTTATAAAAATAATATGAGAATTTTGGATAAAATATATTTTTAATATCTGAATATTTTTTTGAAGGACTGGTTATGTTCAGGTTTTTCCCCCATTTGGATAGTAATACGTAAACCGTTACAGGTTTTTGATAATCCCACTGTTGATTATTCAGACGATCTAGCTCTGAATATAAGTGGAATAGGGATTATGAAATTCACTTGCATATTATCGGTGAGTAGAAAAAACCATAATGTATAGAAACCCCCTCCAGTGAAGCCGATAAACTATCAAAATAACTAAACTTTCATATCAGAGAGAAGCATATCGAAAATTACAATCCCTAAGAATATTATAGATCTACGTATAACTCAGGTAAACGGATCAACCAAATAACTAGTGTTTTTTTATCAAGTATTACTATCTTCATGGGCTATACGCATATGTATTAATTGCGCTTAATAGTAAGGAATGAGGAAAGTTTAATTCAGAGGAAGTGTACCCACATTTACGTGGCAAGAAAATGGATTTTTTTTAAAAAACACCCTAAATATACTCGACCGGGATTCTAACCTCGTTATCTCTGTCATAGGTAGTCTAGTAAAACGAGAGTGATGCCTTAAACCATGCGACCTCAACTAATTCATAAGTGCTAGTCACTTAGAGCGGCCGTCCTAAATTAGGGGTTAAACTGGAAAGCCAGCCACCTATTACTACTGGGACTAAACCATACCATACTATACCAAATTAATATGTGCTGGCAAGATCAAGACTTGGAAACTGACTCAACCTAAGACATCGCAGCAAACATAACCCTTACGCTTGATTTGATCATTGAGCTGATACACGTAATACAACCATTAACTTTATGGTTTTGCGTTTTAATATTCCTGAGATGTATGATAACGTCATTCCTAATATACGTGAGAAATAAATGACTTGCTCGCGACAAATTAGCATTTTATTTTACATTTTCAATAATATTTATAAAGTTGACAATAATTCAAATCTACAAACAGAAAACTGGTTTCTTAAAAATCTATCTGAAGTATAATTAATTTAAATTTACGATGATAAGCTTAATCGCTAATAAATATACTGATGTATTATAGCTCTACAAACATATTGATAAGCTATTATTACTTTTTTTTTAAATTGTAACATTCAGGACAAAGACGATACACAAATTATGAATTACTACTTATCACATAAATTGAGACTAATCCAAAACAATTCATTAAATACTTAGTTTCATATTCAAAATACACTGTATCAGTTGAATATTAATATAAATTCAAGATTTTCATTGCTACTCAGATTCCAATAGTTCGAACAATTTTCTCAATAATTTGTTCAATATTTGAAAAAAAGTTTAGAGATATAGAGAGACCCCCTTGTAGTATTCATCCTTTAGTAAATAATTTCTATCATTGAATTATGTGAAAATTGACATCACCAAACACAACCTTTTTTATAATATGGTCCTTTCCTTTTTTTACTGTACGTAAAATTTAATATCAATTAGTGAATTTATTAAAAATGATTAACTTTGGCAACATTCTATGAAGCCATGCTCTTCTGAAACTCAGATTCCTCAGATAGTTGAATATAAATTATTACTTCACTAAAACACCTTTTAATTTAGAACTTCATATTTAGATTTAGTTCTGAAAATATATAACAATTCTTTAAATAAAATACTACGCCATTTTTATGAGGGCTACTTACATATTTTAAGATTTCACCAATCCACGCCCTCACAAGTAAGGTTACCAGCAAAGGGCTGTGCTGATGTCGTTCTCATTTTTCAGAACTTCCCCATTCCGAACAAAGGAGGCTTTCATCATTATGGGAAATTTTAAAATATGATTACAGAAACAGATAGTACCATGAAATAAACATAGTGCTAGTGTTGTGTGGTTACCAAATAGAATGGTATAAAGAACATTTATTTTAAATAAAACATATATTAATATTTAGCACCGCGTCTTACTACCCGTTCGGGTTAAACGCTTTACGTACTAATTACTATAATGGGTTAGGAATTGGGAAGGTTGAATTAGAGGAAGTGAACCCGCATTTGCGTGGAGGGGGAGTGGAAAACCATTTAGGAAAAAACCACTCCTAGTTCACCCGACCGAGATTCGAACCTCGATCTCCCCGTCCTCAGCAGCCGAGTTCTACACGACAAGGCCGTTAGCCAACTACGCCACCGAGGCGGGTTAAATAAAACAAAATGACTTAATAGATCGGTAGAAAACTATACCAAAAATAAAAATAGATATTTAAATTTGGAAAAAAATACGAAATATAAAAGTAAGGATCATTACTACTTATAATACTCACCCTTTATTTAATAATTGTCATTGAATTTAGGTGAACACTGACTGTAAGATTGACTTGACTGTAAGATTATACATTTTGATGTGGTCCAAAATATGTTTATGTGTGTGACACAGCCAAGTGATTAAATACTTGACACACAATGTTTCTCAAATATTATTTTTTGGGGGTCAAAGATAAATATTTACACTTTGCATGATGAGCTTGCACTTACTTGCAGCGCTACTATCTGCACAGATGAAGCAATGTCATCCTGTTTAATAAGGGCATACAATATATGTATGATGTTACTGAAATCTTGTAAATAAGTAAAGTAGTTAAATAAATAAATCACATTATATGTGTATATATATATATAATGTGATTTATATATATATAGAAGGGGACGTGTGTGTGTCCCCGTACCCCCACCAGGGACGGCCATGATTAAATTCAGTTGAAGCGAATTGTTTTAAGATATTTTTGTTCTCGGCATTCTACTACCCATATGAGATATCTACATATTTATACTATAGAGGAGATATAAATAATGTAAAATTCGGAAGATATGTACCTACATTTACGCAGGAGGGTGTGAAACTGTTTATGAAGACCAACTTCTGTATTTAGGGCATGGCTTCAGCAGATGAGATTAATTTTCATGGATGATTTGATTAAAAATTAATTTGAAACCAATTTGAAAAAAGTATTAACACGTGTTAGTACAATACGGTATAGTACTGTTTATAAAGTGATGTTGAAATATAATATCATCCCAGTTTGATAAATTCATATATAACCCGACATTCTCGGTATTTTATTAAAATTGAACAGTTTTGATTGATTTTTGTGGGGTTTTACGTTTCAGCAACACTATTTCAAACATTGTTACCTAGTCAATTTTCCTTATTTTATTATACGTATCTGCAAGTGCCTTTAACATCACTGTCGCTATCCCTCTTCCTGCGAGCCTAATTTGTCAGGATAGCTTGGGAGGAAGGATAGGGACGGCGGCAAAATAGATGTGTGTCTTCGTAATTTATAGAAGACTTTGGTTTTTATGGTCACGATGTTACATAAAGATATAAGGACTTTGACGTAGAAACTCGTGAGAGAACTGGCTTGGTAAGGAATACCTAAACAATGGCCCGACTGACACCTCCTCAGATTCAAACCCGGTACTTTGGGCACGATGGTTGCCCTCCAGCACAAGTACTCGATGACCCGATATTATATTACACGTGGCCCCTAAAACAAACGGAATGACCCTTCTGAATATATATTATTTGGTCAGCCTCGATAGTTATAAAACAGAAACATTTATAATTCAAATCGGCCCAGTTGTTTTGAGTTGCCACTGGTTGAGTAGGTTTACTAACTCATCTTAACAGTTAAACTAGACCAGTTCTTTCGCTCATTTCTTTCAACACTATTATGTTAGTTTTAAACAAACATCTCCCATCTAGGGCAGGGCGATTAAATCACAAAACAGTGATTATTCGATTCAAGTCTCGGGCTTGCAATATAAATTGTAAAAGTTAAAAAATTTAACTCACCTAGACTCGCTTTGAGATAAGATAGATGGGGTGAACAAAGTTATTTTGAAATATTATACACTCAATATTAAGTAATAACATGATAACATAACTTTTTTAAATTGTTTTAGCACCGCTTCTTACTAATCATTTGGGCTATAAGCCTATGTACTAATCACACTTGAGGGTTAGGGATTATGAAGGTTTAATTTAGATATAGTGCACCCGTATTTTCGTGGAGGGAGAGTGGTAAACCAATTAGGAAAAAAACACCTTCAGTGCACCCGACCAGGATTGAACCCTGATCTCCCCACCTTAGGCAGTTTAGCCCAACACGAAAGTAGCGTGATAGAATAGGCGGCCACCAAAGTGGGTAATAACATAACTGAAATTATTTGTATTGCAATATTATTATTTTTAAGTGAGCACAAATCCCATAATGATATAATTAAAATGTTTTTATAAATATATTTCAATATAATTTCATCGTTTCTGAATTTACAATACACACCAAAACATATTTTAAACATCATTGTATTGTTTATAACTTATAGTTTGCTTGAAACAAAATGTAAGAAAATATTTTCGAGAAATTGATTACTTATTTAACCGTTTAGAAAATTATGGTCAATATTGTTGATTTAAATGTGATATAACAATAACAACATTCCGAAAAAAAAGTTTCTTCGGCCTATTAAATTAACTCCCCCAATCAAAAAATATTGGTAAAAAATGTGTTAATACCAGGCATTATTACGGCCATTTTGTGTTCAAAGGTAAGTAAATATTCATAAATAAAGACAAATAAAAAGCAACGCTGTAAATAAAACGATAACCTACTATCATTGGAGAAAGAGAGTTCTAATAGTAGATCTTATATATGTATACTAGATTCTTCCCCCTCCGCCCCCCCCCCCACCATATTATTGTTTTCAACACACATATTGAAGGATCATCATAGACTCTACCATAAAATATGAGTGACTATCGACATTTTTATGAGGAGTAAATTAAATTTTCAAAATAAAATATAGCCTATGCTACTCGCTGATAATGTAGCTTTATATTGGTGAAAGCATTTTTAAAATCGGTCCAGTAGTTTTTGAGTTTATCCATTACAAAAAAAAAAAAAAAATCTTTCCTCTTTATAATATTAGTGTATGTAGATGTAGATGCCTCCATCGTGGTTCGGATTCCACGTTAAACTGTAGGTCCTTCATTTCATCTCACAATCACCCTACCATTACACATTAGCGTAAGTGCGTATAACCCGAACGGGTAGTGAGACGTGGTGCTAATAATAATAATAATAATAATAGATGTAGATTATACATATCTGCCGTATTTCTTCTATTTGTTGTACCATACCACTTAAATAAGAGTGTGTTGTTATTATAATTCTTAACCAAGGAGAAATATTTCATTTACAGATATACGACCACTCACAAATCAGGGTTTCCATAGTAATGTAAGCAAAGAATGAAAATTCAGAAATTCGCTGAGAAAATTGGATTTTCGCCAACATCTTAGTCCCCTAACCTGTAAAAATATTGATTACTTTTTAATATCGGTTAAGCCATTTTATCTTAATATCGATTACTGGAAATTGACTTATTAAACTATTTATAAGACCGGAGGAAGATGTTTAAGGATAAAGAAGACGAAAAAAAAAGCAACAATGGAAACAAAGTTGTATGGGCTACCATTGGTTTGTTTTATGTATACAAATTATTGCCTTTAGCCTTATCTTCCTATTTATGTCAACATACCACTAAAATAAGAGCTATTCAACATATCACTAAATTTAAAGTTGAGTAGGTGTTATTTGGAATCAAAGAAACATAATATTTTATTAACAAATATACAACTATGCACAAATCATGGTGTCCATGGTGCTGTAAACAGGAGATTAAAAAGTTAAATATTTGCTGATAAACAGTACTATCTTTGGAAACTACTATTTTGGACAACATTCTGAAGCTTCAACCTTTCAAATCAGTGGTCGTTTGTGTCCAAATCTAGTCAGCCATTTCCTAGCAATTTATATTACCGGAACGGGCTAATATAATTATATATAATTTATGTAAAGGTTTACTGAATGAACTTTAATGTTATTTTCATCCTAAATAGAGCTTGTTCAAAATATAATCTCCTCCCAAAAGTCAGTAAATATTTCATCCATGTGCCCTATAAGCCGCGACAGTAGTCTAATACTGCGTAAGGTCCCAATTTGACTTTTGACACCGAGTTGTGTGACGTAATCATTGCATCTTATGTCACAACACTCACCCCTAGGTTTTTCCTGGTGAGTCATACATGGTGACAGTATATTTCCGTCTGACCTGAATTTCCCCTTTGGTTATATCCATGACGAAATGGGGCTAGTGACCTGCTGTCCTCTTTCAATGTCGCAAAAGATTTATTTCTGGTTTTCTATGTGGAAATGGGTTTCCCCTGATACATGGCGCCAGTTTGGTGGCTCGACAAGACAGGAATAGTTCACGACCTTGAATTATGTCGCAAAACTCCCCTTCTATGTGGCAATGGGTTTTCCCCGATGACTGGCGGCTTGGCAAGGCAGGAATAGTTCACGACATTGAATGATGTCACTAACCTCCTCTTCTATGTGGCTTTGGGCTTTCCCTGATACTGGGGCAAGTTTGGCGGCTCGACAACACAAGTCGAGACCTTGTTCATGTTTGGTACCAGTTTGCCGGCTCGACAAGTCAAGACTCGTATCAACGTGTAAAGAACAGACAGGTTTTTTCGTGAATAAAACACAATATTACTAAACATATATCCATTGTACATTAAAGGTTTTAAATATATACATTAAAAGTTTCACAGACATACATTAAAAGTTTCACAGACATCATACATAATATTTACTATACACTTTTACAGGGATGACGCATATATTCGTTCATACGTTTTTTACAGTATCTCTTAAATGCTTTAGTAATATTGTTTTAAGTTCACAATCCAGCATGTAATAGTCCCAACCAATGCTTGATGTGTATATTAGGTCGCACTGAAAAGATTCAGGTTCCTGATGTGCGTTTCCACCATAGGCTGTTCGAGGACGATGACATACACTGATTCTGTAATCGTGTCGTATAAATCCATGGCAAGTGTGTCGATCAAATATTTGCAATAGCGCTCGATGGGTGTCAACCACATATCCCGGTGGTTGACGGTGACGTCGATGAGGTACAGTACATCACAAAGACATGTCCAGCTAGGTGTTAGATAAGTGACCCGTTTGAGTCCGGTGTCTTGTTTATCACTGATCACGACCATACGGTCACAGAACATGCGTCTCAGAGAGATTTCATGATTAGTCAGACTAATCTTCTGAGGAGGTTGCGTGTTGCTGAAAAACTTTAATATTACCGACTTGTAATTTACCAATTCTTGCCACTCTGCATGGTTAAACACCGCACAGTTTCCTTCACATTTTTATAGCTAAACATAGAGCGTAAAGTTGTTCTTGACGCTCATGACGACAATGACTCGTTTGGCGTCGACTTCATAAAGCGGGAAAAAATTGTTGGAAATACTAGTGATGGAGAGCGGCTTCACCGGATTTACGTGGCGAGCGCAAACAGTTTGACCTTCCATTATGTTTGATCGCTTCGACGACTGTCACGGTTATGGCAGACACGCCGTTGGGACGCCCCTTTTATAGGCACACGCTGATTGTACGCAGACTCTTGAGGGGCGGTAAGACCCTACAGTATTGAAAAAGTGTTGTAAAATCACACCACATTAGCGTCATTGCCTGTATGATTGGTGTGCGAGAAAAGGGTTAGGAAAGTTTTCATCGGAATGTTCTGGATGCGATATAAAAGGTACATGAGACAGTAATGGCCTCAAACGTCCGAGGCGATGCTTTGAAGTTGTAGCGTGCTATGAGACGTGTGGGAAGAGTTTTTGCGTAAAAATACCAGATGTGACTTTATACGGGGTGGAAAACCATAACTGTCGAAATATTCTCCCACGCCGTTCTTGTTGATAAAGATGGCGAAACAATGCGTCCCAGGCTTTATGTGTGAATCATATTTGACGACAAGAGCGGAAGATCACGCTATTATTTCGGATAGTTGATAAACAGAGAGAACACCCAACCGTACAGAATGAAACCATGGGTTTGTTATAAGCGCATGTCATGGTGTGGTTGTCCATCTTCAATCATCCAATCTCGAAGTCCCCAAACAATGTAAGCCGAACAGAAATTCAATACAGAGCTATGTGCCATGCACATGACGCGGCCCAATTTAAGTGTTTTCAAAGACGAATAACCTCTGTCATACAGATTTACGACGGATGTAGGCGTGTGTTTGACTAGAAAATTTTCTCTGTTGCTCCTTTGACGTAGAGGGTACCTGCAAACGTTGTGGCGTGGGAGATGAGGGATTCGAGCAGGCTGTAATCCACATCACCGCTATCCCCGGGAATACCGTGCAGTTTGTTGACGATATAGTCAACTTGCTTTTTAGCAGCAGCTGAAAGTTCCTCGATAGCGTATGGGGGTTTTAACACCCAATGTTGAAGAAATGTACCGTATGCAGATAAACCACTCAAATCCTTGCCGATAAACTATATGCTGTCGTCGATGAAGCTCTGTAAATCCACATTGACGTCCATGATTTTAATGACGAGTGTAAGGGGTGGGAAGTCGCTTATATTAACTCCCATAATCGGTCACAACGTTTTTGTCCTTGTCAATGGTGAAGATGTTGGCAAAATCCTTTTACACGAAACAGTTGACGGTTTTGGGTGAGAGCTCTGGTGAAGCTCACTTCGCTGCTCAGAGAGCCATGTCACTTGAAATTCCAATGCGATGTCATGTGGGTGGACAGATTAAGTGTGATATTGAAATCCATGGGATGTATACCTTAGGGTAGGCTTCCCGTGTAATGTCGATACCTTCATTCATTAAATGGATACCCGTTCCAGAAAACAGTGTGTGGTAGGACATTATATATTTACCGTTCGAAAAATCGGGCTTTAGCGGTTTCGGCGGAACTTATTCCTCGTCCACATTCAGTGAGAAATGGTTCATGCCTGGGATTTTGAAGTTGAACGGGTTTTTGGTGGCGTCTCCGTTGAACGCCACGTTTGATTCAAATCCCACGATGAATCATTTGGTTAACTGTCCGGTGACTACGTTGTCCACTGATTTCCCTTGCACACCCGTAGGAATAGTGAGTGTTTTTACTTCCACGTGGGTGATGGTATACTCTGTGGGACTGACGTTTAATGCTTTGGCATGTGCCAACAGTATAGAAGGTGCTACTTTGACACTCTCATTGGAAGGACGGCTTCAGCGATATGAACCTTAAAGTGAGGGAGTTCAGGCATTGCCATAAGACTAAACCCGTCACTAGAACGGACCAACTTGACTCTGAGCTCAGTGCCGTTCAAAAGGTATTTCTCTTGGTTAAACATATCACCGTGTAGATACCCCAAAATATCCACCGTCTTACATTTTGCCGTGAGACTGTGACGGGCTTCAAATTCCTTGTTGCTGGCGTTAGCCTCTCAACGATTCCTGGGCTGTCTGCGAACCACAAACCACAAGTAAAATTTGTTATTTTGGCTTCACTGTTGTAATTGAGCAGCGTATGAATTTACGATCTGAAATCATACGTGTTAATGGGCGGTGAGACTAGTTTTTTTTGGTTTAAAAACACATCCACCTGTGTGAATAGCGAATGCAACCAGCTGTTAATGGGAGCAATATGATCCACTTCAGTGTAAGCACCAACGTCTAGTTTCATGGTGGTCGTTCTTAAATAGAGCATAGTCTGTGAAAGATCGATATAGAACTCTCCTTAACCGGTAACGGTGAATTCTATGGGTGAATCATCGGTGAGGGAAGAGACAGGTTTGTACTGAAGCCATTGTCCACTTTCAACGCTGGTTTGCGTGGGTGTGGCGGAGAAGATATCTAGTTCACTTCTGGCACACTCGCAGTACTGGGTGTGTAGAATCATCATCTCAATTGAAAATATCTATCACTTCTTTCGTGACATTTTTACCTTGGGCAACGACAAAATACTGACATCGCTGCTTCTTATAACGCCCTTTATAGCCTGAGATGATGATTAGTGTGCCAAACCTCTGATATACTTTTCGTTTAAGGTTTGTTCAAGCCTCACCGACACACTGGAGTAGGACCTCTTTGGAAGGACGACGCTGATTGGTGACGTTGGAAAGCACGTCAATACCCGTATGAAGCGCCTGTTTTCCAATGGCTTTATTGCCGCTTTTCAGCAACGGTAAGAAGACTTCCTATCACATGCCTGCGTTGATAGGGAACACCGTGGTATATCTAAAATATTCTTGTTCCAGCTTGGTTGAAGTAGTATCTTAGTTAAGGCCAGTTCATCTTGAGCAGAGTCGAAAATGGAGTTTCAAGCACACTTTTCCAAACTTAAACGATACAGGTTTACCATTGCCTGTTCTTATATTGATTTTCAGGCTTTCAATTACCCTTCTAAGTACGGGAATGTAGTGCAACGGATCATAGCTAATTGTCTTATGTATGACATAGACATAGTTTGTTTTGTTGATAGTGACGATATGTAAAAGCAGTGCCACAAAGTAACTCATGGGCTTAGGATCGACGATATCTATGTAGATGTACTTTTGTGAGGGTAGGCTTAGTAGAATATTGGTGGCATACGGCAACTTTTGGACATTGATCAGATTAGTATTAGGATCAAAACCGATCTTTAGACATAGTTGACTTGATAGAATCAGCAGTTATATATTTGTTGAAGAAAAAACAACGTCCACGTTTTTGTTGGGGTTTGTGTACTTGAATACCACTCCGGAATCCCCTTTAAACGCCTCTACTTTGTTTAGGGTATTGACCAATTCATAGATAGTGCTGTAGTTTCCAAGAGGGATGTAATCCTTGAATATTTGTTCCACGACATTAGCGTCTACCAAGTTGTACCATACAATATTTTGGCCCTCGGGTCTGAAGGTGAAAGAACAAGGATATTTGGAATGTGGTTAGAGCGACTTCCCACTGGCCTTCGAGTGGAAGGTGTAAGGGTAGTTGCGTTGTGAGATTCTCAAGGATATTTTTCGGTAAATATCCCATAGAGCTGTCACTCAGCTAAATAATGTAAACTAGTCCATTATGATAGGGCATTGACGTAACTGGCAAGAATCCAAGAATTAAACTTGGTGGGGTAACCTTTCCACGGCACGTACACTTTCTTTATGGTGCCTTGACTTTTACCACGTAATATTTTATCAACTTTAAATGTTTCGGAAAGACGTACTCTTTTCAATTTGGGTTCTTAAAACGTTCCCTCCACCTCCTTGCCGTCAAAATCGGTCAACCTGTAGATGACTGGTTGCCGCTAGACGACAGTACTAGATTTGAAAATTTCTTCTCTTCAATTGCTTTCGTAGCCCTTTTAAACCACCATTTTGGACTTGCTAACACGAACCATGTCACCGACTTTAATTTTTGGCTTACTATTAGAGTTTGGACACCTTTTGTCGTACAGATGATCTCTGACTTGAAGCACATTGGTTTTTGAAACGTCAACTGGTGCCATCTTAATACTGGGAGGTTTTACGCCGTTGTAAGCATCAACGAGATCTTGGAGGACATCCAAATATCGATACGTGTTATTTTTGGTAAAGTAGCGGCACAAGCCCCCTTTATGAGTTCTATTGAATCGTTCCACGATTCTTGCCTTCACGTCAGGATTATGAGGGGTGTAGTAATACATGCCTTCTTGCTTGAGAAATTTCCGGACTAGACGTGCCGTGAACAGTGTCCTCTTGTCCGTCTGTAAACTTAGAAGTTTACGTCTCCTTTGTTTGAAATTGTCCAGAGAGGCGTCTCTTACGACGCTCCCTGACTTGGATGAAAGTATTCACGCCCAGGCCATCTCAGTAAGAAAGTAGGCTACACTGAACCGTTGTATTTTTTGAAACTGCACATATCTTTGAGATCGGTTTGCTAGAGATCGTCAATGTTTGACACCATGTACTTGTTGTGCGGAAACATTTTTATCAACAGTTTGTTTAGGGTATAAGCGTCCTACGCACGAGGGCATTCTCATAATTTGTCAGGATCTTATTTGGACGCCTTTGTGAGCGACGCCAACCCTGCAAACCCCGCATGATGATAAGGGCCGTAGTTGTTGTCGGCTAAACGGGCAATTAAACTTGGAACGGCAGCCACCTGTTTTTATCCACCCTTTTCAGTTTCTTCTTCTTAGGGAGTTGTGACGGTGTAAATTGTTGGGGTATGGGTGTCGGATCTCTAATGGGTGCTAGAAGTTTAGGATTTACAATAAATTCTTTCGGAATGTTCATTTTTTTGAAGTGCCGTGAGAAACTCTCCACACAGGCGGTTCGCTGTGTTTTCTTGCTTTTGCCAGATCGTTGATTAAATACACAATATTGGGTCCATGGAGAGGAAAATTGTGTATATTCACTTCTCCGTTTTCTTCCCAAGAGATACCGCCTTGGTAAATAATATGTTCAATTAAAAGTTCATCTGTTTTACTTGCCTCTAATGGTACAGTATTGAGTACATCATGGATGGGAAGAACAGACTCTTCAGGGGTGGTTGTGGTGGTGATATTTTCAGGTGGTGTAGGGTATTGACTAAAGTGCAGATAGTGCTGTAGGACTTGTAGGTATAAAGTCCATTTAGACTTGTCAAGTTTTGAAGCGAGGATTATTTTTCATTAATTCCGTAGTCCTCCTTTGGTGGCAAGGGACCCCAAAATGTCCATAGGCCAATGACTCGTCCAAACCTAATTTTGGGCATCTTGGACAACGACATCAGGAGAAAGTTCAATGAATCAATTAAGTGGAGCGGTCCGTAACGCATGCACATGATTTTCCCACTTTCTATTATGAGCTCTGGAGTCAAATATTTTACCTCCATCATATATTTTAAAATAAATTCTCCATCATAGCCCTTGGCATCATTGGCTAGGATGGTTATGTCTTTAAATTGTGTCGTTATAATTTGCTCTACAAATCAAAATAATTGGGCCATAGTAGAATCACCCTTTAATTTGCGAGTCCTATCGCTCTCAATTTCTATGCAATTATGGTCATTTCCTTCGATATGAAGGCAAACCTCGCAACACGTATGCACAACACATGGATTAGGGTCGCCCAATTACGCGCTGGCAGCACCTTGAACAAGCATTTCTTGTCGCGATTCAAAATCATAACAAACGAACATGAAATTGCTCTTTTCCAGCGACGGCTTGGATGGGGTTTGCTTCATATAGCAACGATTAACAAAAGGACGATACGTCTTACATACTCTACAAAATGTATCATAGCACCTGTGTGAAAATTTTCTCTTTTTGAGCTGAAAATTTTCCCAAAGACTTCACAAATCTTTTTGACATTACAGACTGACATGTTACCTCTGCAAAAACCGGGACATTTTTGGTTATCAAAACATGTCTGGCTTATGAACCAACGCCCACAGTCTGTAGAGACCAAAGTTTGACCTCCACTGCAAGCCAACTTAGCATATCACTTTTTGCACGTGGATTGACATTTGTGCGCATTCTTATGTTCAAATGGCACATGACACTCGCGGCAAAAGTACGAGCACTTAAACACTGCTGTCAAGGATGCTATAACATCAAAATGGTTTTGCTTATCATCGTTAAATTTAAAATCAAGGTAGCTCTTAAAGGAATGTTCGGGAGGAGGAGGCCCCTCAAATAGGACCTGCCTCCCCAAACGTTCCCTGAACACTGTTATGTTTAATTCGGAGAGGTATGTATGAGATTATTTCAGTTCAATGATTCCACTACCACCTTTCAAAAGATTCATACGGGCATCACGGCATAAATATTCTGGTTTGTATTTTTGAATATTGCGCCCGTCCTATATGTGCTTATAGGTTTATGTCCATGCATACTGGTTCTACTTTAAAGTCACACAGTTTTGGCGACAACCAATGCACGGGCAAGGCAAAATGTATCGTCGCCATTTTGAATCGTAACGATTACTTGATTTCTTTGACTGTAAGTGGTAGCCGGTTAGAGTTTATTACAATAACGTGCACTCCCGCGAGTCTCCTTAAAATAGCTGAGTTTAACATACAGTGGTGCCTTATTCAAGAACAAATTATTACTCTACAACACGTGACTTACGTTATCAAGCACGGCTCGAGCGTCTAACTGATCCTCCCTCCTAAATGATACGTATACAGGATTCAACGTTGAGTCCATGTTATTGAAAATATAGCTGACATGATCATCAGCGCTGACACCATGGTCCTGCAGCCGATTGAGCAAAACATTAATTTGCTCTTCAAGCCAGCCTAATGCGTCACGATCACTTGCTGGAGCACCAAAATGTATGGTAACTTCTCTACCAGTATAAAAGAAACACCTCAGTTGTTTTATTCTCTCCTCGACGATTCGAAGAGAGATATCATTTGACAATGCTCCACCAACTTGATTTACCAGGCCACAAATTCCTGTCTGTGGTGCTGATGACGTTCCTGCAACCACCATATCCACGCCTAGAAGAGGGACTGTGATTTCCGCCTGATTCACCCCTACACCACCGACTTACGGGAAGAAACCTGGAGTTGAAAAAGCTCCCTCTAGTTGAATGGGTGCTGTGAATGTTGGGGCTTGGACAGAGTCTTTACCGTTGCTTGGAAGTGGGGGGAGGAAGTCGACATCTTCTGTATCAGCGGTTTGTGGGATTACGCCTCCACAGCCTGGAGGTGGCAAAGTTCCCGCCGGATGAATGGGTGTTGCGGGTCTTGGGGTCAGGAGTGAGTCTTTCCAGTGGCTTGGACTGGCATCTCCAGCATCTATTCGAACTAAAACACAAGAATTTGAATTCAAAAGTACTTCAAACTAACTACAAAGTAAGCACTTGAAACTACATTCTTCCAACCACAGTCAATTTAAAAAATAATTCATTCCACTTTTTAAATCAAATAAATTATTTTATAAGTTATCAAAATAAATCCTGAAATCATAATGACAATTGTATTTATAGTTTGTCCTTGAGGACAGTATGCATATAAAATATTAAACCGAATCCCTCAGTTGCTCTAACTACCCAATTTAAAATACTCTTCTTTATTTCACGCAATGTTTGGGACATTTAGTTTATTTTAAGGTTGGTCCTAATTTAAAAGTGTTTTCACCCATTAGTATTCTATTATAGAGGTTTACTAAGCAATCTGCTCATTATATGCTCTTTCAACTTATAATATTAATAATATATTATACATAATTTTTTTATTATCTTAACGTAAAACAATAATCTCACCTATGGATGCATCCATTGCATCCATAGCCGAAAATATGTCCTTTATAGGCTCGTGTGGGACTAGGGCTGGTAGAGATGGAGGTGATACAACCGCAGACACCTGATTTTGAGGAGACAGCATATAGTGGTCCTTTGCATCTGAAACAAACATAACTTTGTATTATAATTTTAACGTAAGTGATAGGCATGAATAATCATACAGAAACTACCTATTAATCTGAATATTCATTTTCACAATAATAGCTATGATCCTGCCGGGACTCAAACCCAAGATACCTATATCAAGAAGTAGGCTTTCTACCAACTTGGCTAAGGTGTCATACACTAATATTGCAACATGGAAATAACCCTAAATCAAAATAATATTTACCGTTTAACATTTATAAAACAAAAACTAATAACCTCAATTTCGTTCGTGAAAAACCCACCAATTTAGCACACTATTCATATTTCGAAACAATTTTACATGGTGCTACATTTTTTTTCCTTTAAAAAGCTAACTATTCTTTCTTACAAATCTACTCTTTCATTGACCAGCAATTACCAACCGTTCGCGGTCAATTCCTCCATGTAGACGCCGAGGGCCATCAGATCCACGGATGTTTGAGGATCTACCCACACCTCATTCTCTAAAAATACAATCCAAAAACTTATTTTGATATTCAGAATAGCTTAGATTTAAAAATATTATACAGATTATCTACGTGATATAATAGTAAGTTAAAATAACCTCCAGAGTGGTATGTGAATCTGAGACATTTAGCAGCGGTAGCTCGTCCAGGGCAATGTGTACTTTATGATAACCCACTCCTCACTTTGAAGCGTTAGCCTCTTTTTGGTATCTTCATTTAAAAGCTTGACAGTAACGGGCATCCTCGGCAAACGGCCGAGATTTACATATATTCCCTATGTGCAGGAAGGTAACCATTGCAGATCTATTTGCTCTGTTCAGAAATAAAAACAATTTTTAGCGGTGATGACGGGTATTTAGATACTTTCAAACATTACAAGAGTGCTTGTAAAACCCAAAATATTATTTTTAAATGGTTTGTTTTCTTGTGCATTTAGGCTGGACTATGCAACGTCATTAATAAGTACAGGGGTCACAGAAACCGATGGCATTGTTGTATTTTGAAACATTACCCTCAATAATCACATTTTTATGTTAATTATATTAAAGACTTGTTCAAAACATCGTTTAAGTAAAATTTAGTTTTAGTAAAGTACCCTCAAATCATTTTATATTTTGTAATAAATGTATTCAATAAACTACTATTAATAAAAAATAAATAAATAAGTTTATTATAAACACTCTTGCTTATACGATTTTAGAATAATATTCAGATATTAGTAAATTACCAACAAAACTAATTACCATTTAACTAAAGTTACAAATCAACTTTTATCAATAAACTACCCTTGATTATAATAAACATCTTTTCAGGCATAACTTTATCCAAATGTCATAAAAAAAGTGATTGCTTAGACACCTTCAAATTATCTATAGTTTTAACTCTCATAAACCTATTTATTATGAATTAATAATCTTAGACAACTCTGCCATGGCTTATTGTAATTTTGAAATAAGTTAAATGTATACACTTTGGTTTAACAACAAATAAATAATGAGGGTGCCTGTTAGAAAAGTACATTTACTCATCAATATCCGTCAGTGAAGCGTAATCCCTCATCCTAGGTTGCTTGTTTAACACTCGAAGACAAGCTATACAATGAAAGGATTTCAAAACAGGTGATGATATTTATAGCTGTTACCAGCTAAGGTTGCGACAGAGCGATGACGTCCCCAAGGAAAACCCATTACCGGGGGGAGGGTTGCCAGAGTCAATGACCTTATGCTTTCAAGGTCATGGTTTCAAGGTCGTGAGACATTTCTGTCTTGTCGATCCGTCAAACAGGCGCCAATCATCAGGGAAAACCCATTGCCACATAGATGGGGAGGGCTGTGACATAATTCAAGGTCACGATCTATTCCTGTCGTATCGAGCCGCCAAACTGGCGCCAGTCATCAGGGAAAACCCATTGCCACATAGAAGAGGAGGATTGCGACATAATTAAAGGTCGTGAACTATTTCCCTCTTGTCGAGCAACCAAACTGACACTAGTCATCAGGGAAAACTCATTGCCGCATAGAAGGGGAGGTTTGCGACATAATTTAAGGTCTTGAACTATTCCGTTCTTGTTGAGCCACCAAACTGGCACCACGTATCAGGGAAAACCCATTGCCGTATAGAATGGGAGGGTTACGATATCATTCAAGGTCACGATCTATTATTGTCGTGTCGAGCCGCCAAACTGGCGCCAGCCATCAGGGAAAGCCCATTGCCACATAGAAGGGGAGGGTTGTGACATCATTAAAGGTCGTGAACTATTCCTGTCTTGTCTAGCTGCCAAACTGTAACTCCGTGTCATCATGGAAATAACCAGAGGGGATATTCAGGTCAGATGGAAATATACTGGCACCAGGGAAAACCCATAGGGCACTAGTGTTGCGACATAACACGCAATGATTACGTCACAAAACTCGAGGTCAAAGGTCAAATGGAGGTCATACGCCGTACTAGACTACTCGCGACTTATATTTCCCGAACGTTAGGATAGGTGTATCAACGTACTGGAATATAATTTATGTTCGTCCTAGTAATTATTTTTTTCAAGCTCAAATAATGTCACTGAAGATTTCATCCATATGCTCTATTAGCCGTGGTTTGTACTCATTATTCTGGAGTCTTGGGGGCGAAATACACGTAGGAACGTGTCTCTAAGTAGGTCAGGTCTCCCAATAGCTTAGTGGGTGGATCAGCCAAATATCCGGAGTTTTAATTCCTCTTAAGACAAATTTAAATTGTTTTGTTGAGCTTATGACAGTTACAAATGTTGAAAAAAAATTATATTCCCTTTCAAATAAATGTATCAGCACTCTCTCGATAAAATAAAAGGAAAGTGTGAGAAAAGCCAGTGAAATACCAAAGCTTTTTTTTTAAATATGCCAGCAAAATGGAGAACTATAATTTTATTACGAATGACGTATCGCGCAGCTATGAAAAGCTACTTGATCTACTTTCCCATGTTCATACGCTAACTAAAGTAATCTGCATCTGTCACTTTTGATTCATATTATCAAAATCTATACATTTGTGGTTATACTATAGTAAAATGCCATCATTGTGGACAGCAACCAATAATATGTCTGCATTTTCTAAAATGTGCTCAAAAAGACAAGCGCGCTAGTTTCGTTATTGAGCTAGACTTTCGATTACGGAGAGATGGAGGTTCAAATCTCACTCGAGTGAACTGGGGGTGGTTTCTTCTAAATGGTTTTCTAATCTCCTTCCACAAAAATGTGAGTTCACTTCCTTTAAATTTAACCTTCCCAATTCCTAACCCATTAGTGTAATTAGTACTTAAGCATATAACCCAAACGGTTAGTAAGACGTGGTGCTAAGTATTATTATTATTATTACTATGCTCCAAGTGTTCATTAGTAAAAAATATATTTATATATATATATATATAGAAAACTCATGTCTTTATAGAATGTTACCTAGACACATTTTAATCAATTATCTTTATTTATTTATTTTTGAATGCACTCCGAAAATAATTATTCATACATAACCGAGTATTTATATTTTTTAAATATCTTTATTAATTCTGATATGAGTTTTAGCAAGAATTTTTGCACCAGGTAAGCTTAGGGGATATTTTTTTAGGCTACCTTGTCATAGACAGGCATGCAAACCACTCGTTTATTTCTACCATCACCTTGGTTTCACCCATAGACATAAATCCGATCCCTCCACTTTGTCATGCACGCATCCCTATATTTCAAAACTGTCGCTGCACGGTAGCAAAGTCTTGCCATACGTTAGCTTGATAAATATTGGGTTCTTGTAATTACACTCCGAAATGTCTCATTACTTCCCGTCTTCGTGGGTTTCCAAAATGGTTTCATTTTGCGTTTACCAGCCCTGGACTGATTTATTGCAGTCACACATTTCAAAATGAGCCGGTTCTGTTTTGGTGTGGAACAAGTTGACATCTTAAAAATAAATGACACAATATAGTGAGTATTAATCAAACACCAAGTAAATAAACTTCTAGATGTTTCATTAGTGCTAGTGTAACTGTTTCAAACTGAACAGAGGCTAATGGTGGGAGAATTGTTGAACAAGGTCTTACTTGGTTTACCGCCTAAATATTTAGAGTTAACGGCTTAAGGTGAGGATGTGGGGAACGCGAAAAAGGGCCAGTGCTTTTGAGGTTATTACAGCAAAATACACTAGAGACATCTAACTGGCAGAAAAAGTCAGGGGAAGAAACCCCTAAATAGTGTCCAAGGTCAAACAAATTTTAAAAATGTCTAGACGAGGACAACCCCAAATAGCTTCTAGATGCATGCCATTTTGAAGAATTTTCAGACGAGGACCACCCCAAATAGTCTCATATCTGAAATAATTCAATTTTCAAAATATTGTCGGTGGAAGATCACTTCAAAATTATCTAATAGCGATATCTGAATATTGTAAGACATTAAGGAGAGGATCAGTAAAAAAAATAGATTCGAGGTGCATCCAAATTTCAAAAATGTCTAGGTAAGGATCACTTTATAAAAGAATATAATTAAATAAAAAATAAAGGTGAAGATTATTCACAGGTTCTAGAGTGAACCATTTTTAAAACATTTGTTGAAGAAGTTTTACTCCAAATAGTTTAAAACTATCTGATTTTAAAAAAAATTGGAGAGGATGATCACGGTTTAAAACATAAATAAGATCAAATATGAACGAGAAACTATTAAATGGCTTTAAACAGAAATCTAACATTGTAAGTAATAACGTTATTTATAATTATGACCCCCTATTAAAATGATCTGAATCCGCCCGTGGGTATATTGAGGGGGACTAGATAGAACTAACTCAATATAAGAATAGGGGCGCACTCTTTGTAAGTGCGACAATGAAATTTAATGCCGTAGAGTAAGTAGTGGAGGTGAATTGTAAAGTGATTTTGAATAAAATCTGACCGGGATGCTAATCCTGATATTCTCGTCATCAGCACTCTAGTCTATTGCGAGAGTAACGCCTTAAGCCATGCGGCCACTGAATACATATAAAATAATATTTATAATAAAGTTAATTGTTATCAACGTTAACTGGAAAAAATATGTTTTTGTATTTTCTAAAAAAAAAGTATTCCAAATTTTTTTAGTAAGAAGATAGTATCATATCTTAGTTTTTAATCGTAAATACAGCTTATTGCTATTGCAGTATCCCGTATGTACACGTTGCCTTAAAATGTAACACTCTATTCGGAGTCGTGGTCTATATTTAGGAGTAAAATGGGGAAAATAGTCATTCACTAACTGACCAGACTTCGCTCTCAAACCACCACCACTGAATATTATTTAAAAGACGGACACATTCCACTCATAATTATTTATTTCTCTTTCTTACACTCTCAGTTTCCTGTTTGCATGTAACTTTAACTTAAAAAAAAAATGAAAACAAATTTTTGTTTCGTCCTTCTGAACCACCCTCAACCACGCCTTACCCTCTTACTCACAAATCCTTCCTCCTGTAATCCTTTACGCCTCGAGGCAAAAGTTATTTTTGTTTCCCTCAAGCTCTTTTTCTAACTGTCCTGTCATGAATTTTTTATCTTTTCCCACAGAGTAAAAAATATTATACATTGTGAGTTATGTATAGGTTTGTGATGCGATGTCATTGAAATTAAAAATGGTGTTTTATTACAATTTTTGTTTGAAGGTGTACTTTTTTTTGTTCCTTATTTTTTTTCCTAGATAAAATGGGAACTGTAGGCATAGGATTACAATGAATGATGTATTATTTTCAGTATTGAAGCGAATCCAGTATAAAGATATTCACAGTAAAAAAATAAAAAAAATAGCTTGACAGGAAACGATACAAGAAAAAAAAGAATGCCGTGTTTTTCAGGAATACACTACAAACCTTTCAATAACAACATATTTTATGAGTAATTTTATTGCGCCAGCACCTAGTATAGTATACCTATAAATATGATTAAAAGCTTTTTGTTAGATGAAAAGATTAATTTACTCTACCCATACTATAGTTATTTATACGGAACTTTATAACTACTGAGTTTCAATTATCTTTGAGTCAAAAGTGCCGGAGAAATTTTCAAAATATTTGTTGACCCTAAAAGTAAATACTGTCCATAGGTAAATCATTCTACAGTAAATTTATTAACTTATTTTATGCTAAGAATTTAATATATTTACTGTTGAATGATTTATCTATAGACAGTAGAATAAGCCAACTACCGAGTCGAAGGTGGCTGTATTTTCTGATAGATAATAAATCCCACATTTTTGTAGCCGATGATTTCTTTCTGCACGTCCATCATTGACTCTGGGCCAGTTTCATAGTCAAATTTAGTACGCCTAAAGTGCGGCACTACACTAAATACATGATGACACCTACCTAAACCAGAATGGAATGGGCCAGTTTACTATGGGAGAACGGCCCATTCCATTCTGGTTTAGGTAGGTGTCGTCTTGTACTTAGTGTAGTGCCACACTTGAGGCGTACTAAATTTGACTATGAAACTGGCCCTCTGCCTTAAAATATGAGTGAAGTGTTACCTTGGGCACGGGACGATTACTGGATAGCTAAGTGCTTAAAGCATTGGCGTACTAAGCCAAAGGTCCCGGAATCGATTCCCGTGTCCAGGTATCATTTTTCAATTTTCAGAATATGTTATGTGATGCTAGTTTGATCCCAAAGTTGATTGATATGGGAGGTTAACCCAATATATCTTAGGTTTGTAAAATAGTAGAACTGACCAGATTTTAAATGTAGCACATTTCAATAAATGAAAGTTAACTGTGTGACACTATCGACTATACGACTGCCAAACTTTGAAATCTCGAATCTAAATATATATCAGATTAGGATTAGATGGAATGTAATTAGAAATTTTTGGATCTAAAAATAGAATTATTGAATAGCTTAAAACTAACTTTGAGTCGCTATTAGAATATAATAAACAATTTCATCACAAGCATTTTATGTAAGTCATGAGGCCAATATTTAAATATTCTTTTAACGAAGCAGAGTATAAATACAGTTTATGGTACTATTCTTATTGAACATAGCTAGAAAAGAATGTATCCTTACTATTCTATTGGGATTCTACTTAACAAAATATATATAAATCATTTTATTTGGATTTGATTCAAACCCTTTTCTTTATAAAATATTCGATTTGGATTCGAGTAAAATTTTTTCTAAAGTATTAAATTTTGCTTTAGCTACAACGCTATATACCATTATCACTAAGGGCATATTATTTATTATATGGGGTATGATTGAGGAGGATCGGGTATAAATAAAATGCGTCCACATTTGATGTTAAGCTCACTACATTAGTAGTGACCACCCACTGTTCACCCGACTGAGATTCGGAACCTTCGTTGGCAACCCAGTTTATTGCAAGCTCGACAGCTTACACAGCGTGACCACTGATGTGAGGAACATCTATGTTTTACATTTACTAGAATATATCTCGTATTACCTTTTAACTGTGCACGGACCTGTTTCGCTCAAGTGAAACTTCTTAGCTATAAATTGTTTCCATAAATATTTATAAATATTTTTACTAATGTTCCTACCATAAAAATTAAATGGATGAATTGGTCTACAAAAAAAGAGGGGGGGAAAGGGGGTGACTGGGGTAGAGATGGGGAAAATTAAGAAAAGGTAGCGAGGGATTGTTTGTACCAGTAAAAATTATATTGAAAATAAAACTTAAAAAAAAGAGTAATTTTACTAGTGGAGTATTCCCACCCAGAATCTCACATTAGACCCTATGTTTTTGACAATGCGCACATTTTATTTTGATCAGGGGACAAAGAGATAGAGAGATAACAAATTAAGAGAGGATAGAAAGGGTAGTAAGAGAGTTGGACGCACCCGATAACCTAATTATTATCGCTAAAATGTTCATTTTTTTTTGTAGCCTGTGCATTTCACTCTGTTATAATGGATTCTGCCGAGTAATGAAATTGACGTCCGCGTAAACTAGAAGCTGTATGACGGACCAGTGTGGGCAAGTGGTTGGGTGACAAAGAGGATATCTATAGAGAGAGCGAGTAGGAAAAATACAAACGTGGTAGGAATAAATAGTTCCAAGAAAAGAAGAGAATAGGATAAAAAAAAAGTTAGCAGCTTATCCATGACAAAAATATTGTTGGCCTGGGGCTCGAATTACTCCACATTAACCAATCTAAACCATTTAACTTAGAGCTATCGAAAGAAAATGTTAGAAAACATTTAGATAGGGAATCTTTCAGCAGAAAAAATAGTTATTTTACCCAGATTTACCTTTAATAATCACCAAATTACCAAAAATAATATATATATATATAAACTATTTTTGGCTCTTATTAAAGGTGGAGTTTGGTTGTTATTATTATATACAAGATTATTTTCTCATCTAGTTATGTGTAAAAAAATCTATATTTAATCAAATACGAAAAAAGTGCAATGACAGTTCTTAATGAGTCTTTTTACTAGAACGTTCAAGAAAAATTTAATAAAATACATAAACTAAAGGATAAGTATCAGGAAAGATACTTTTGGGAAATGCGCCCCCATTATGGTGAAGATATGAAAACCATTGGGAAAAGCATATGTGACAAAAAAAACTTTCTAGTTATGGCCGCCATTATTAAAATTAAAATTTTCTATTAGAAGTTGACCAAGCTTAATGTGTACGTGATTTCTTTAAGACCACTCAACAACCACTTTGGACGATCCCAATTAGTGGGCTTACTCATAATATTTAAATATGTACTCTAATGTCACTATACACCACATCAGAATTTGACCGAACTGCCTATAAGAATAGAACATAGACAACCATCGAGTTGACACACAACGAGTGGAACATATATTAGAGTTTGACAAAAAAAAAAAAAGTTAAGTACAAGACCGTTGAAAGGCAATCAATTTGTATAGCCTGTGTTTCCCCCCAAATATAATAATTAAAACTTTTCATATTAAAGTACTATTCGAATAGGTGGCAGCAGTAATTTAAATAAATATTCAATTAAAAGTCTAGGAAACTATAGGCCTACTAGTTTAAATGGCATGGCTGGGTGGGGGTTGGGAGGTTCTTTGTATCATCTGAGAATGTTAAACGTAGTATTGGCGAATAGGACAAGGGGTGTTTTTGACACTATATTATTATTATTATTATTATTATTATTATTATTATTATTATTATTATTATTATTATTATTATTAGCACCGCGTCTTACTAGCCGTTCGGGTTATACGCACTTACGCTAATGTGTAATGGTAGGGTGATTGTGAGATGAAATGAAGGACCTACAGTTTAACGTGGAATCCGAACCACGGTGGAGGCCTGGCATTCCCCACATTTACAAGATGTATTGTCAGAGGTGAAGGAAGGGTTTGGTAATCAGATAAATCTGTGCCGGGACCGAGGATTGAACCCCGGCCGCCAGCATAGACGTCTGACACCTTACCCCTGGACCGCTAGGTCATTTGACACTATAACATAATTATTATTGTGCGTTTAAATAATCGAGCAACTCAAACCTCCTTTTCAGTTTTTAAGCCTTATTTCTTCACAATTCTGCCCACATCAATAACTGATTATAAACAATTACCTCTAGGCCCCATACATATTTTTTTATCTACTTTTAATCCATTTTCTTAAAGTTAAACTAATAAAGTAACCTTGTTTGAAAATAGGACATTCAAAGTTAAATCTGTCAAACAATCAATCGAAATCACAAAACAATAGCACCTACAAATTTTCTTAGTCATTTTCTTCACAGCTCGCCACATTATAGATAGCTTATTTAAACTTAAGATGCGTAGGGAATAAGCCAAATGGACGATGAGAACAAATTCAAAGGAGAGAAAACCGTCGATATATTTGTCCGCCAGCGTATACCCTACATTAGGTTAGCTTTAATCGTTTAATCGCATGACTCGCGAAACTTTTTCAATATCTATTTTATCATAAAACTAAGCAGTTTGTTCGACAGGTGGTTGAAAATGTTTTCAAAAACGTTTGACTAAGCTAATTGAATTACTCGTGGACTGTCTAGAGAATCAAAACAGACATGAAAGCACTGAGGCGAGAACGATCATGAAAGAAAAGGAACATAGAAAAATAAAAGAAACTCAATTGTAAAAAAAAGAGGGGGGGGGGTGAGAAAAGAAATGGCAAAGCACGGAGAGAAAAAAAAACGCGAGAAAGAAAGCTTCTTCCTGAGAGAGACTTCTTCACAAGTTGGTAAAGTGTAGACAGCGGTTTCTTTCTTCGTCTAGTCCAAGGATAAATCATTAGGATGGTCTGCCGCAGTCTGGCTCGCGTCTCCATTCCCCTCTTATCCTCTTCCTCCCCTCACCTTTAAACCTCTTTTGGGCGGGGGGTAGATAGGAGGGTTTGTACGTGTATACGTTGGCGGCACTGCACACCACGGCGCTGAGCGCCCCGACGAGACCTCCCCACAAACCCTAACCCCCCTCATACCTCTTTTCCCTGCCCGCGGACGTGTGGTGTTACTCTGGGATTTCTTCCCCTCCCGCTCCATCACCCCCTTTTTTACTCTTCAAGGCCAATGATCAAGGTCGGGCAAAGACCCAAAGATACTTGCCACACTGACCTCGTTTCCCCACTCATCCCCCTTTCCTTTTTTTTTTGTCTTCCCTTTACTCGAGACTTACAAAAAGTTGGAAGGCCAAGGCCACGTCTGTAAGGGTTGGAACGCTGTCGTTGACGTCTTTTTTGTCCTGTTGAGTTTAGGATGTATACATTACTGAAAGAAGATATTGAAACCTTTTAAAACTAATAAAATACACTACAATACACTCTAGCTCTCATATTTATTTTGTTTTTATTTTAGTGCAGAACATAAATAAAATGTTGAAAAACAATTTATTTTCACAGCTCAGTCTTCTGAATATTTTGTTGTGAAGCTCTCATAGGCTTATTTGATAGAGTTAGTTTGAATTTTAGTTGGTTTTGTATATACATTTATATTGATGCAGGACTTAGTGGTTCATTAAATTCTAGACTTAAAAAAATATTAAGGTTTAACGACAATTAATTTATGTTAATTCTTTAAGCCTATTTAAATATCCCGAGCTCCCTCTAGAATTATTTTAAAGAATAATATATTTCAAAACTTCTATTGGTCTTCTGGTACCTAAATAAACTTTCCAAACACATTATTATAATTACTATACTTCAAAATAGACTCAAAGTACTATCACATTAAAAAAACAGACATCTTCATTAAATCTAAAATGTATAAGCAAAACTTCAAGTATTTCCAAAATACTCAAGTAATTTCTAAAAAAAGCTTTCTAAATGCTTGACGAATTTTCAAAATACGTGTTTTCAAAATGTAAATTATCAAAATACTCATAGAAAATTACGATTTTTTTAAAAAAAATCTTCATAACACTCCACAGTATTCAGATTGACTTAAAAAAAACTTCAAGAAAATATGAAGTCTAAGAATTAAACTTAGAACTCTTACTACCCATCCGGAATATCCGCATTTAACTAATCTATTTGGCCAGGGCTGGGGAAGGTAGAATTTAATGGAAATATGCTTTCACTTGAGTGGGAGCAGAATAGATAATTATGATATTTAGTACGTGTGTGTGCCGTTGTGAGTACAAACTAGTTAATGAAGCCTAAACAACTGCATCATAGCAAATGAAGCTAGTACCTACTTTCATGGGTCTTGGACACAATCAAGCTAGTAGAACTGTTAAGGTCATTAGACAGTTAGAAAAGCTAAGATTTTTTGAGTCCATTGTTGCAGGGAATTTAACACAAGTGGGGTTATATCGGAAAAGATTGCCAGTATTAATGTCTTAGCCCATTCCAGAAAAATGGACCAGATAAGGAAGTCGGCATTCACTTTACCTGGGTGTCATTAGTTGGGATTATCTGACCTAACACTCGGCCTGGAATATTCTGCTCTAACAGTCGGTATTATCTCTACAATCAGCTCAGTTAAAACAAGAAAATTGATGAAATGGACATATCTAGTCTGTGTTGGAAACTAGCAATATGGACACATTAATTAAACTAATGAGGTGAATAAAGTTAAAAAAATATTCTATTCAACAACTTTGTGTACTACAAAATGAGATAAAATAAAATATTGGGGTATAAAAATAACAGTGTGTATATATATATATATATATATACACTGTTATATATATTAAGTGTACAGACTGAATGGGTAGTAAGACGCAGTGCAAAATATTGTTTATATAATATATAATAATTAAAAATAATGTGATTTTATCACTTTAAGACTACTTATACATTAGCATTATTTTTCCTTAGCACATTATAAATATTTTATTCTGTACATCTTATGTGTCTACTCATACTAAATTTCAACCCCATATATTATTATTATTATTATTAGCACCACGTATTCCTAAACGTTCTGGTTACACGCACTTACGCTAATGTGATAACAGTAGGGCGATTTTGAAATGAATTAGAGGACCTACAGTTTAACGTGGGATCCGAACCACAGTGGAGGCCTGGCATTCCAAACATTCACACGTTGTGATCTATACACGTCTTGTCAGAGGTGAAGGAAGGGTTTGGAAACAAATATATTAATTAATTTACCTTATTGATGGTACGCAAAAGCATAAAATGGCAAGTTTAAAACCAGTGAACTGTAATGATTTGAAATCATTGAATCAATTTTTATAGCTTAGAACCAACTTATAATCTCATCAAGGAGTCGTACCATGCCAAGGGCCATTCTTCACTCATGCTTCATGGCAGATTCTGTGATGGACGTAAGGAAATCCTTAGATACAAATGAGAGATCAATTAAGATCGCAACCTATCAAATAACGCAGCCACCTTTGACTAGGGAGGGATTTATGCAGCCAATAATACAATGCCAGTTGTACGAATGCGCAAATCATGGTGGATTAAATAGTCAAGCTATTATAGTTGTTAATTACGGATGTAACCGCATCTAGGTATCATGTTCTTTTTGAAAAATGACAATATAAAAATGTGGTTTTAATCGTACTTAACGACTTAAACGATATTTTTTTTTTACCTTAGCGCTTAAGTTAGATGGTTAAAATACAATAAAAATAAACAATAAAGGAGCAAATTGATAGAGTATGATAGGCAAGTTAAAAAATTGCAGAATAGCTGAGATAAACATTAGCAATATCCACGCAATAAAGAACTATTGCGGCTCGTCCCCACGGCCAACCTCAACAATACATAACATTAAACCAGCACGTAACTATACCTCTGGTTAGATTATCTTACGGACTTTGGTTACCATGTGATACCTAAGGATGAATGTAAAAAGGGAGTAAGTACAAACTTCATCATCAAAAGTTGTTTA